>CM040434.1:22256262-22295261 GCA_022702705.1 Papilionanthe hookeriana x Papilionanthe teres | reverse complement strand
ACCTACCGACAAGTTTGAGATAAAGCGTCGAAGATATGCCAACTTCCCTTGAAAAGATCGTAGTTGTTTTAAGGTTTTGGGAGGCGGCATTTCTAAGATAGCTTTAATCTTTTCCGGGTCGATTTCAATTCCACGATGTCGGACAACGAATCCTAAGAATTTCCCGGAGGTGACGCCGAAGGCGCATTTTATGGGATTCATCTTAAGGTTAAATTGCCTTAATCGTTCGAAAACAATTCTCAAATCATACAGGTGGTTTTCCTTTACTTTGCTTTTGACGACCACATCGTCCACATAGCATTCGACTTGATTGTGGATGAGATCACCAAAAATTCTTGTCATCGCTCTCTGGTAAGTTGCTCCTGCGTTCTTCAGTCCAAATGGCATCACTGTGTAGCAATATACTCCGATCGGCGTTCTGAATGCTGTAAGCTTTTCATCTTCTCGGAGCCATTTTTATCCGGTTGTATCCTGAAGATCCATCCATGAATGAAAATATCTCATGTGTCGAAGCAATGTCGATCATTAGTTCTGGGATCGGTAGAGGAAATTCATCCTTTGGACATGCCTTGTTTAAATCTCCGAAGTCCACACAAATTCTGATCTGACCATTCTTCTTCTCGACTGGCACCACATTGGCTAACCAAGTCGGGTATTGTTCTTCACAGACAAATTTGGCGTCTATTAGCTTTTTAACTTCGGCTATGATTTGTTGTTCGATTTCTAGACGCATTCTTCCGGGACCTTGTCCGACCGGGACGAAGTAGGATCCACTCCTAGCTTATGGATCGCGACCTCTCGGAGCTAATCCCGGCATCTCATCGTAGTTCCAAGCAAAACGAGTCTTTAAATTCCATTAATAACTCGATTATTTCTTCGGAGTCTTCTTTATTGAGTAAGGAGCTAACAAAGGTAGGTCTAGTCTCTTCGCTAGTACCTAAGTTAACTTCCGTTAGCTCATCTATTGTAGATTTAATCTCTTCTTCGAATTCCGGTGGAGCGTCTCAATTTGTAAATCTTCGAGTTCGTCCGTAGTTTCCATGCAGTTTTCATTAGATTCGCAAGTGACAACCAAGCAAAATTCAGTATCGTCAACTGATCCTACTGTGCCCAATCCGAGTCCATGCTTTGAATTGGGTGGACGACCGGAGTTATTATCCATTTAAATTTGCCTTGGAGTCGATTGCATTATAATTTTAAAATTGATTTGGAAAAATTTGATATTTTAGATAAATGGCTCCAGGATTGGCTAAGGGGAAGAGGAAATTTGATTATGATGAAAGTAAATTTCTGAATTTCAAAGCCTATTCACAGTTTAATATGTTTCTTAGCAATATGAAATGTATTCATGAAAGAGCCTTTGAAAATCCTGAAGGAATGCTTGAAGAATTGATTGCTAATCGTCGATGGGAGATTTTCTGTTATTTCACTACTGATGCAATGCTGGTATTGTTCGAGACTTTTATGCTAATTTGTATTATTCTAAGAGTGAATTTATTCTGGTTAGAGGCCAAATGATTGAATTTACCCTTACCAGCATAAAAGCATTTTATCAGTTGAGAGCACCCTACCATTGTGAATATGAAAATTTTTATATTACAAATCAAGTATTGGATGAGATTATAAACTTTCCGACTGATGGAAAAGGGGAATGAAAAATTAAGCAGAGATCTAAAGTTAATTTTCCCCTTTCTACTTTGAATCTTGTATCAAAAGCCTGACATTATTTCATTTCTGCAAGACTGTTACCTACCAACCATCACAGTGATGTTACTGTTGATAGAGCTGTTCTGAATTACTGTATTCAGAACATGAAGAATATAAATATTGGGGCTATTATTCATGAAAGTATTTTGACTAGATCAAAAGGAGAGACTACAGGAGGACTAGGACACCCCAGTCTGATTCATGCTTTATGCATTCATATAGGTGTAATAATTGAAGATAATGATGAGGTAGTCTACCCCCTGATCCCTATTACTAAACTAAATCTGAAAACTTATAAAGCCCTGTTGACCTCATTTTTGATGAGGTCTTTTCTCTTCTCCCTCCTTAGTACTTAGGATCTAGCCTTAGGCTTTCCCTTTGACTATCTTAGAGGACTAGAAATGGAACCCACCACTTAGAAATTCAAACACTTCTTAACTCCCTGCAAACCCCATAAGTTTGATTGTAAACCCCTAAAACACTTGGAGGGTTAAGATCAAATGTGGAGGTTTAAAGGATGAGTTCCCTATAGGACTCTTTGGCCTTAGGACTACCCTGGGTGGCCTGGCCTAGTGAGGGTTGACCTGCACACATTACACTTTCACACAGATTCCAAATCCTAAAACCATTCATACCTAGCTTGACTTCCTGACTCATGTAGGTAATTCATATGGATGGACCTTAACCCCTAGGTCCTTGGCTAAGAGGGTTAGGAACAACATAGTGAATGCCTCAAATGAGTCCTCTCATGGCTCTTATGGGCTTGATATGGCTTCATGGCTTAACTAAAGTGATTCCATTCTACTCAAACTTGATCAATATTTATTTTTCCAAAATTTCAATTTTTGACCTCCGGGACCCTACACCCACCAAACCTACCAAATGCCCTTGAAACTACCCAAAATTTGCAAAATCACCTAAATTACCCAAAATTCCTCAAAACCAATCCTAAACATTTCCCACCATTCAAATTGACCATCCTTAGCCAAATATACCAAAATTTCCAAAATACCCCCCAATACCCACCAAATACCCAAAATGCACTTTTTAACCAAAAAAAATCCAAAAATTCAGAAAATTGCCAAAAAATTCCAGAAAATCCCAAATATTCTCATATTCATTTTGTTCAACTACACCTAAGCCAATTTTGTCAATTTAGCCAACTTTTGCCAAAAACCCCAATTTGGCCTATTTTTAACCTAAGTGGACCCAATGTCAAACCAAATCAACCCAATTGATCCTAATTTTGATCCAATTTAGTCTTAAACTTCAATTTGATATCCCCAATTTAATCTAGACCAAATCCAAGTCCAATTTGATTGACATTTGGATCCAATTTCAATTTGAAGCTTAAAACCCAATTTTGGCCCTAACCTAAACTTAACCCAAACTACCCAACCCAACCCCAACTAGCCCCAAACCTTTTTTAAAACTTCCCTAACATCCCCACAAACAAAACACTAACTTGATTTGCCCCAAATTCGAACCTAAACTCCACCCAAACCTAACCCTAACCATAAATTCCCAATTTTGGCCTAAACTCCCATAAACATTTCTCAACATTAATTTTACATCAAATCTAACATTAGCCAAAGTTATCCCAATTTGACCCACTTTGGGCCCTTTACCAAAAAAGTCTCAAATCAAACCCAATTCAACTCCAAATTACCTCAAATTTGTTTCAAATCACTCATGACACATCCCTAAACTAAACCCAACATTTGTTTGGCCCAATCCTTCACAAAATTTCCATCCACCAATTTTTTTTCAAACCTAAAGGCCCACTTTCTTAAACCATTCTAAAAGCCCATTTTCACCAAGTCCAAAAGCCCAAAAATCCATTCCCAAGCCCACATGAAACCTTTTCTTCATCATTCCTTTAATAATAATATTTGACCAAAGTCTTAAATCATCATGAAATCAACCCATTTGTAGCATCATGACAAATCCCATCAAAAGAATCCAAAGTTTTCAAAATTCCAACTAACCCACTTTCATGTAAATGAGCCAAGCCATGAAGCCATGCCCAAGCCATATGTAAGCCATGAGGAGCCATAAACTTGTTATCACTCCCTAAATGGCAAAAGGAGGAGATCCTTTTAGCACTTCTTAAAAGTCATTAACCCATTACATGATTCCCCTTAACCTAAATTTAATCTAAATAATCCTTGATGGGGACTTCACCACACATGTGAGGCTGAACCAACTGATCCCCTTCAGCCTAAATCAGGTCATGAGGGGGTGAACCTAACCCAAATCCATAGGTTGACCCATTTGGACCAAAAATCACCCCTCTCCCCATGCCACTTAAATCCAATCCTTTACATATTTCCAAAGGCAATTGACTGCACCAAACCCCAGCCCTGACTCCCCTGAGTCAGATGGTGACCTGACTCTGGCCGGCCAGCCACCAGGCCGCCGAAAAACTCCATGGTAGAGGAGGTTGGAATGAGCTAAATTTCAAATTCTCACCTGCTGAGCTACCCCACTCCAATTAGCCACCACAGCTCTTCATCTCCTCCCTTAGGCAGCAGATCCCATCCATCAATTGCCCCTGGGAAGACCTGGCCATGGCTATTTAAACCAGCCACCCCCTCTCGGCTAAAATTAACCTTCATAGAATCCCTCCAAACTCCTCACAGAGCTTCCCCTAGCCGAGAGCAATCCATCCCCACTGTTCTCCTACCCTAAATCTCATTGATTGAGCTCAATTTTGGAGCTCAATTCTCAGGCTAGAACATGACATCTCTCAAACCTCCACCAAAATCAAATTAAACTCAGCCACACCTACACAAGACCAAGAGAAGGAGTTCCCCGGTGAAAGCCCCCTCTCCAGGCCACCCAATTGCTCTAGCCTCTAAAGTCTGAAATCGGGCCTGGTCACTTTCATACTTAAATCTTTTTACCATGGCTAGAGGCTTCATCCCTAGGCTCTTCCAGCTCCAACGAAAGTGCCGAACATATTCAGTTGAGGCCTCACCTCCTGAACCAAGGTATGGAGACTTCTCTTTAACCCGAGCTTCCAGCGATTCTCCATTTTGTTTGAGTTAATTTCATAGAATGTAAACAATATGGATGTGTTCGTCTCTTCAAGACGAATCCATAGAGCATAAGAACACAAAAATACACTGAGAAACGAGGGAGATATTATGGTTTGAGTGTGGACGGTCATGAGTGCACACCAGTTAGAGACGATGACCAGCTGCCGTTGGATCGAGCGTGTATCGAATGGACAGCTCAGATTGCGTCAGACCAAGGAACGGTACGTGAACCACGCACCGCGTGGCGCTGAGTTGGATGGCGACGGTGAATGGGAGCGCGTCGCGTGGAGCTTCGGAAACGCTAAGGTTACCATGGCGCTGAGTCGGATAAGTAGGAAAGTATGGAATTTATGATTTAATTAAATGCCTGAAACTTAGAAAATCCATATTTTTGTGTAGAAAAATCACAAAAATAAAATAAAATACCCTCTTGCTCAGTGAACAGAGGAGAATAATGTGGAAAAAGAATTAAGTTAATTTGATGAGTATTTTATTTTTAATTAATTATTTACTCATTTCAGTATTTTAATTCTCCATTTGCATAGACAATTCACCCTGGCATGAGACCATAGGGCTTTTGAAGCCTCTGATCTTGGGAACAGTCCCTGAATTTTTTAAGGTCAGAGGCTATCTCTATGGCAAGTTATGTATTTTCCAAGTTTATGTCACTATTTTTGGTATTTTAATTCCATTAATTAGCATATTGCTTAGAAAATTCTAGAAAAATTTGGGAAAGTTTCTTAGGACCAGAGGACCCTAGGATAATTATGTTTTGAGTTAATTCATTAAGAATAACCCTAATTGGCCTAATTACTCAAAATAGAACTTTAATTAATTAGGGTTAACCACACATCAAAAGAACTTGAAAACAATTATCTACTGGTCTTTAGGATCAGAGGGACCTCACATAAAAATTTGGAATCAATTGGAAATATTTAACCCCACTAAATGGATTAATTAGGTCACATGAGTAATTTAAAATTTGAAAGTTCATAACTCCAAAAATACATTTTAAAAATTCACCAAATTAGTTTCAGGACTTCTCTGGTAACAGAGGAGTCTAAGAAAATTAAAATTTTTTCAAAAAATCTTCATTTTTCACCTTATTTTAATATTTTAATAATTAAAAAATAATAAAAATCACAAAAATATTAAAAATCATAAGAATGTCACATTTTAACTCCTAATCACTTAGGAACAAACTAAATATTTTTCCCAAGTCCCTAGGATATGATATTGAATTTTAAAAGCCCTAAAACAATTTTTGAATTAAAAAATGAATTTTCCAACATTTTCACTAAATTAATTCTAATGAATCAAAGAAAAATCCGAAAAATATAAAATTGGTTTCTCTGGACTCCTTGAGGTCAGAGAGATTTAATAAAAATATAAAATCCATTTTTTAACTTTAATTTTATTTTATAATTGATTAATACTTCAAAACTTAAAATAATTATAATAAATAAAACATAATTCAAAAAATCACCAAAATTGGTCCAAGTGGTCCTGTGGTCATTAGGAACATCCCATAATTTTCTTAAGGATAAAAACTTTAACTTGGTCATGTTGTTGAATTTCCATTGAAAATCCCTATTTTCTATTAAAATAAATATATAAATTAAATTAAAAACAGAAAAAATCTTAATTGACATGTGAGTGAGGTGAATAAAAAATTTCAAGCTCATTTGAGCTCAATTTGATAAGTTATGAAATAAATAAGCTTAAAAGGGCATATTAATAATTAAGAATTTTAACCCCTAATTAAAACTTTAAGTTTAATTAAAATGGGGAGTAAAATATTTGATCTAAATTATTTCTTAGATGATTGAAACTTTGGAAAATGAAAGGGTAGGAACTCATTGATCACTTTTAATAAACCAAAAAAAATGAAACCTTAATTAATTAAATAATTTGAATTTTGGAAAAATAATTAAAAAATTTGGATTATTAAAATGAGGATATAATTTAGAAGACTATAATCACTGAAACTAAAATCCCCAAATGAATCACTTTAATTATATTTAACTCTTAATTAAACTTAAGATAATAATTGAAATTAATAAATTAATAATAAAGAAAAGGTAACCCTTAATTAAATTAAAACTTAAAACATTAAATAAGTTGATAATTAAATTGAAATAAATTTAAAATATTAAAAAAAAATTAATTTCAAAAATCACTTGAAAGCAAATTTAAAACAAACTTGAAACATCAAAATCAATTTCAAAAAATAATTCTTAATTAAAAAATCAAACCAATTAA
Source organism: Papilionanthe hookeriana x Papilionanthe teres (assembly GCA_022702705.1). NCBI lineage: Eukaryota > Viridiplantae > Streptophyta > Magnoliopsida > Asparagales > Orchidaceae > Papilionanthe > Papilionanthe hookeriana x Papilionanthe teres. The sequence goes on along the minus strand of CM040434.1, from coordinate 22,288,251 downwards.
AAGTTAATCTAGAATATTGCAATTAAATTAAAATTAAATTATTAAAGTCTAAATTAAATAATTTAAACTCCTCTTTCAATTCAAATAGTTTAAAACATTTAAGAATAAAACAACTTGAACACTATTCCAAACTTAAATTTACTAAAATTTTATAAAATGATCAGTGATTTTGCTCTCAAGAATTTCAAAGTTTAAGGTTTTCAAAGGATTGGAATTTTGAAATTTCAAAAGGGATTAGCTCAAATTTGGAACATTTATTTTCAGGAGTCCAAAGAAAGGTAAGTAGGAGAAGCTGAGGATCCAAGAAGAATCTTGGCAGCTTCCCACACTATCCTATGGTTTGGCTTCAATTTGGAAATTTACTTAATGTTTTCATCCTACCAATTTTAATTAATTAGGACTTATATTTGCATGACGCAGTCATGCAAATAGCCTCGAAGATGTGAGGGTTTATGTCGTACCAAACGACTACCTTGGAGTCCTAAGACCGGTTAGGGCTTAATTTACATAACATGATTATGCAAATGCCTAACAAAGAGTTGAGGATTTATGTTGCACTAAGAAAACTACATTGAAATCTTATGGCTTTGGTTGTTAATTCTATGAATGTTTAGCTGATGTAGAGTTGTTTTGCTGATGAAGATGGCCGTGCTGCCCATCGTGCTCCAAGCTCCTTATTGTTGCAGAGGTTTAGTTTTAGAAGTCATAAATCAGGAGATGAGAGAAGTGTTTTAGTTTTAAAGAAAATCTTAAAATCCAAGTGTTTTTTAATGTTTTAATTAAAACAAATCTTAAAGTTGTTTAAACAGAACCAATTAAGATCCCACGGTTCCGTCATCCCGGCACCGTTATTTTCATCGAATTCACTTAGTCCAGATGAATTTGCTAAACTCAACTGAATGAGTTCTACACTTTCATTTAGACCGTGGGAATACATCATCCGAGGTATTCTCGACCATTCAACGAGACGTTTTAATTTAGTTGCAATTGTGGTTTTGTTGTTCTGTTTGTGATTAAATTTTGAGTTGTTTTATATTTTGAAATGTTGTGGCGGTGAATTTTATTTGCAGTGACTTTTAATTTAGTTTTGGTTTCAGTTCAGGGACTACCAAAAGGTTTTGGTTTTCATGCAACAGTTGTTTATCATGCAAGAAAAGTAAAGTACAGTGCATGTAAGTAAATTGCAATAAAGTAAATTGCAACAAAGTAAAAGCGTACCTGGAGGGTATTCCCATCATCCCAAGCTGCACTTAAAACACATGTTAAGGCATTTAAATATTTCAACAAGTATCTAGGTAAAGCTAAGGGAGAGGTTTTGGTTATCTACCAAAGTCCTAATCATATAGCTAGTCATCTCCTATGACGTCTAGGTTCTTGTGTTTTGGTTTAAGGATGATTTTCTTCATCAAAGAAATAATTAAATTCAATTATTCTTATAAACATCTTATCATATTGAGGAAGTGCTTAAGACGAGTCTTAAACATCTTTTCAATACCCCTAGGATTGTTTTAAGTCCAAGAGAATTTAATTATACAAGTGAATTAATCATCCAGGGGTTTAAGTTTTGTTCTCTTACAGATGAACTAGGACATTTGAATATCACTATAAGTGAAGTAACACTTCACTTGATACCTTATTTAAGAGTTATAATAATAAGAGCTTTAAAAGGGCAAATCAACTTATTAAATATTTTAATGATTTAAACTTAATGATTTAATTTTAATTTTGACTTAATTATAAAAAATTAGTTTAAGTTTGGAATAGTGTTCAAGTTATTTTAGATTTAATTCTTAATGATTTCATTTAGGTTTGTTGTTAAATGATTTTAATTTAATTTAATTCAATTTAATTTTAATTCAATTTAATTTAATTTTAATTTAATTTGATTTGATTTTAATTTAATTTAATTTTAAATTTTAATTTTAATTTAATTTTAATTTAATTTAGTTTTAATTTTAATTTTAATTATTAATTGAGATTATTCTTTTGATGATTTTTTTAATTGAAATTTAAGTATTATTGAAGTGATTTATTTAGGGATTTTTAAATTAAAGAATAAATATCCTCTTAATAATATCCCTACTTTAATAATTCCAATTTCTATTATTCTTCCAAAATTTCAATTAATTAATTAATTAAAGTTTTATTTTAATTATAATTGAAATGGTTAGTAGGTTTCTACCCTTAATCATTTAAGTTTCAATAATCTAAAATCAGTTTAAAATCAAATATTTTACCCTCCCCTTTTGATTAATCCTAAAATTTTAATTAAGGGTTGAAATTTTTAATTACCCTTTTGCCCTTCAAGCTTAATGATTCTATAACTCACTAAATTAAGCTCAAATGAACTTAAAATTTTTATGTAACCTCACTCACATGTCAATTAAGACATTAGAGGAGAAATGTGATTTTTCTGTATTTAATTTATTTATGTAATTATTTTTGATGGAAAATAGGGGTTTTCAAGGAAAATTCAATAACAAGACCAAGTAAATGCTTCTGCCTTGAGAAAATTAAGAGATGTTCTTAATGACTAGAGGACCATTTGGACCAATTTTGGTGATTTTTTGAATTATATTTTATTTATTAGAATTATTTTTAGTTTTGGAGTATTAATTAATTTTAAAATAAAATTAAAGTTGAAAAAAGGATTTTATATTTTTCTTAAATCTCTCTAACCTCAAGGAGTCTAGAAAAACAAATTTTATATTTTTCTGATTTTTCTTTGATTTATTGGAATTATTTTAGTGAAAAAAGGTTGAAAATTCATTTTTTAATATTAAAAATTACATTAAGCCTTTAAAATTCAATAACTCACCCTAGGGACTTAGGAAAAATATTTGGCTTATTACTAAATGATTAGGAGTTAAAATGTGACATTTTGGTGATTTTTAATATTTTTAATATTTTATTATTTTTTAATTATTAAAAATATTAAAATAATGATAAAAATCAATTTTTTTAGAAAATTACAATTTTAATTTTCCTAAGTTCCTCTAACATCAGAGAAGCTCCAAAACCATTTTTGTGAATTTTTGAAAAGTATTTTGTGAGTTATGAATTTTTAAAGTTTAATTTTACTTATGAGGCTTAATCAACCCATTTGGTGGATCAAATCAAGTCCAATTAGTTTCAAATTTTTATGTGAGACTCTCCAAACCCTAAAGGATAGTGGAGAATTATTTTCAAGTCAATTTGATGTATAGTTAACCCTAATTAATTAAAGTTCAATTTTGGGTGTTTAGGCCAATTAGGGTTGCTCCATGTGAATTAACTCAAACCCTATTTTTCTTGGGTTCCTCTGGTCTTAAGAAACATCACCAAATTTTCCTAGAATTTATTTCTCAACATGCTAATTATTGGAATTAAAATACTCAAAACAGTAACATGAACTTGGAAAATCAATAACTTCTCATAGGGATGGCCTCTGACCTTGGAAAATTCAGGGAATGTTCCCGAGTTCGGAGGCTTCAAAGCCCTATGGTCTCATGCCATGGTGAATTTCCTATATGCATGGAGAATTGAAATAGTGCAGAGAGTAAATAAATTATTAAAAATAAAATACTTGATGAAATGACCTAATTTCTTTTCCACATTATTCTCCTCTGTTCACTGAGCAAGAGGGTATTTTTATTTTATTTTTAGGATTTTTCTACACAAAGTTATGAATTTTTGAAGTTCTGGATATTTAATAAATAAGAAAATACCCTAATTTCCTACTTAACCACGCGGCGCTGTGTCAACCTTAGCGGATCTGAAAGGCTACGCGACGTCTCCTGGTTCGGCGCCGCCATCTGAGTCAGCTGCCACGGGGCCCGCGGTTCACGTACCGTCTCCTGGTCCGACACCATCTGAGCCATCCGCTCAATACATGCGCGATCCAACGGCTCCTAGTCATCGTCTACGACTGGTGTGAACCCGTGACTGTCCACACTAAAACCCTAAGATCTCACTCAATTCTCAATGGATTTTCATGTTCTTATGATCTATGGATTCGTCTTGAAGAGACGAACACATCCATACGGTAAACATGCATTGAAATTGATTCATATCAAATGGAGAATCTCCAGGAGCTCGGGAGGAAGAGAGAGTTCATACCTTTGCACAGAGAAGTGAAGCTTCGATCTGAGAGTTGTGTCGCATTTGATTGGGTCCAAGCAAGCTCCAGATGAAGTCCATTCGCCTGGTGAATTGCCTAGTACAAAAGTGACCACAGCCGATCACAAAGCTTGCAGGCTAGAGCAACCGGGTGGCTCTGGAGAGGGGCTTTCAGCTGGGAACTTCTCCTCTTGGTCTGGTGAAGGTGTAGGATCAATCAATTTGGAGATTAGCTCACTGTAGTGAAGTGTCCTGTTTTTGGGTGGAATTTGGACTCTAAAATTGAGCTCTGTTAATTTGATTAGGGCAAATGGACACTAGAGATCAATTGCTCTAAGTGTGGAGGGTGGTCTGGGACAATTTTGGCAGAGTTTCAATAGGTTTGTTTTCAGCACCTCTTCCATGGCCGAGAGAGGTGGGGTTTAAATAGGAGTGGCTGGAGGGCCTCCCAGGGGGAGTTAGGGGTTGGGATCAGCTGCTCTGGTGAGGAGAAGAACAACCATGGTGGCCATTGGGCATGGGGCAACTTAGCAAGGGAGAATTTCAATGTTGGCTCACATGAGAGCTCTCGGGTGTGGTGTTTTCCGGTGATCCAGGCGGCTGGCCGGCAGGCACGGGTCACCCTCAGGTTCAGGTGAGTCAGGGCTAAGGTTTTGTGTATTCAATTTGTATTTGCCAAGTGTAAAGTGGTTGGATCAAAATGGAATGGGGGCATGGCTAATTTTGGCTCAATTTGGTCAACTCATGTATTTGGGTTGGGTTCACCTTCCCATGACTTGGTTTTAGGCTGGGGGAATGAGTTAGATTAACAGGTCTTTCTAAGAATATTTAAATTAGATTTGGGTTTAAGGGAGACATGATTAAGGCTAATGACTTTTAGAAATCATGGAAAGAGCCTCCCTCCTTTCCTATCTTGGGTATGGTGAGGTGCCCAAAGCCCCCATGGCTCCCATGTGGCTCATGCATGGCTTCATGGCTCACCTTTGGCTTGGAAGAAGCTAAGTCAACTTTCATGAGGAAGGGTTTTGTGATTTTTGGCATTTTGATGAGAATTATCATGTGGCTAGAATTGGAATGGTTTGATGATAAATTAGGACTTTAGAAATGATTTTAAGTTGAATGTAAGATGAGGGAGAGTGTCATATGGACTTTAGGATGGGTTTGGGTTTTTTTTTATTTTAAATTTTGGTAAAGGCGGGCTTTTAGAATGGTTTAAGCTAGTGGGCTTTCATGTTTCAAAATGGGCTTTTGGATGAAAAGTTTATAAAGGACCATGTAAAATAAATGTTGGGTTTGGTTTAGGGATGTGTCATGAGTGATTTGAATCAAGTTTGAGGTGATTTGGAATTGGATTGGGTCTAATTTGGGTCTCTTTAGTAATAGAGTCCAAATGGGTCAAAATGAGCTATCTTGGGAAATATTTATGGGGGTGTTACAAATAGGTTTCAACTTTGGTTGGGTTTTGATTTTGGGATTTGGGCCCATTTGGGTTAGGTTTGGGTGTAGGCCCATTTAAGGAATTTTGGGATTGGGTTGAAATTGAGTAAGGTTTGGGTCCAAATTTTGGGCAAATCATGTTAGTTTTTTGTTTGTGGGGATGCTAGGAAGGTTTTAGAAAAGATTTGGGTCAAATTGGGATTGAATTGGGTTGGTTTGAGCTAGGTTTAGGTCATGGGTCAAAATTGGGCCTTAAGCTTTTAAAATGAAATTGGATTCAAATGCCAATCAAATTGGGCTTGAATTTGATCTAGATTGATATTGGGGATATTGAATTGAAGTTTAGAATTGAATTGGACCAAAATTGAGACCAATTGGGGTGATTTGGTTTGACATTGGGTTCATTTGGGTTTAAAATGGGCTAAATTGGGGGTTTTGGTAAAAGTGGGGTAAATTGACAAAATTGGCCCATGGTGTAGTTGGACAAAATGAAATTGGGAATATTTGGGATTTTTGGAATTTTCTGGGAAGTTTTTGAATTTTTGGATTTTTGGGTCAAGAGGTGCATTTTGGTAATTTGGAGGGTATTGGGGGTATTTTTAGAAATTTTGGTATTTTTGGCTGAAGATTGATCAAATTTGAGTAAAGTGGAATCACTTTGGTTGAGCCATGAAATCATATTAAGCCTATATGAGCCATGAGAGGACTCATTGGAGGCATTCACTATGTTGTTCCTAACCCTCTTAGCCAGGGGCTTAGGGGGTTAAGGTCCATCCATATGAATTACTTACATGAGTCAGGGAGTTAAGTTAGGTATAGGTGTGGTTTTAGGATTTGGATTGTGTGTGAGAGTGTAGAGTATGAGTGTAGTGAGTGTGTAAGTCAACCCTCACCAGACCAGGCCACCCAGGGAAGTCCTAAGGCCAAAGAGTCCTATAGGGAACTCATCCTTTAAACCTTCACATTTGATTTCAACCCTCTAGGTGATTAGGGGTCTACAATCAAGCTTGTGGGGTTTGTAGGGAGTCAAGAGGAGTTTGAACTTCTAAAGGGTGGGTTCCACTTCTAGTCCTCTAAGATAGTCAAAGGAAAAGCCTAAGGCTAGATCCTAAGTACTAAAGAGAGAAGAGAAGACCTCATTTTTACCTCATCAAAAATGAGGTCAACAATTCCCTGTGGGTTGGATATCTTGGGGCTTAATCAGAAAGTCCTATATTACTTGATAAATGATACGTATGCTTGCATATTATCCACATTATAAATCATTAAAAGGAGTTTAATATATATATATATATATATATATATATATATATATATATATATATATATATATATATATATCGTAAGCATAATTATCAGTAAATCAAGTTTTTAGCGCTTTTGCCGGTGATCGAAATTAATAAAGAAAAAAAATTAATAAAAATTAATTTTAACTTTTTAAAGTTATATTTAAACTTATTAGAATTAGTTTAGGAAGTTGTTGTTTTTGTTGTGTAATTTTATTTTATTGTGTTTTATAATAGTGTATGCGTAGTTCAGGTTCTGAAAGACTTGTGCCTTACGATTCTGAATTAGAAAGAATTAAATGAAAAATAAAAAAAATTAAATATATAGAAAAAGATAAAAATATTTAAAAAATGATGAATCAAAATAATCAAAATGCTTAAATCCATCAAGAATTTAGACCTTTAAGAGATTAAGCTAACCTTGCACTAGATGAATTTTATGGTAGTATTTAAAATCCTGCTATAGTGGCTAATTCATTTGAACTTAAACCTGCTATTATCCAAATAGTATCTAATAATTAGTTTGGGGGAGCACCAACTGAAGATCCAAATTTACATCTTGCCAATTTTCTAGAATTGTGTGCTACATTTAAATATGATGGTGTTTCGGATGATATTATTAGACATAGAATTTTGCCTTTTTCATAAGGAGATAAAGCTAAGATGTGGTTAAATTCTTTAGCACCTGGATCTATCAGAACATGGGATGATTTAGCGCAAAAATTTCTTGTTAAATATTTTCCACCATCAAAGACTACTAAGCTTAGAAATAACATTACATCTTTTTGTCAGTTTGAAGGGGAATCTATTTATGAATCATGGAAATATTTTAAAGATCTCCTAAGAAAGTGTCCACATCATTCGATACCAGATTGGTTAATAATTCAAACTTTTTATAATTGATTAGTTGGATCTCTTAGATCTATTATCGATGCTGCTGCTGGTGATTCATTGATGTCTAAACAGTTTAATGATACTTATGCCTTAATTGAAGAAATGGATACAAATAATTTTTAATGCCCTTCTGAGAGGTTAAATCCTAAAAAGGTAGCTAATATTAATGAATTTGATGCTTTTGCAATGCTAGCAAATCAAGTTGTTGCAATATCAATGAAGATAGACTAATTTGGAATGAATTTTTCAACCAATTTCAATGATTAAAGAAAATTCATTAGGCCAAATGGTAGATTCTCAAACATCTTTAGAAACTTTGAATGTCATATACAAGCATAATAACCCATATTCCAATTATTATAATCCAGGTTGGAAGAACCATTCAAACTTTAACTGAAATGTCAATAATCAACGTGGTAGTACTCAACAATGGGGTAAACATCAAGTAAACCCATTGGGGAATTAGAACAACAAATAGAATAGTAATTATAGACCTATTTATCCTCCAGGTTTTAATATTTCTTCATAATTTAAGGTGAAGAAGTTGTCTATAAAAGAAGTGGAGTTACAAATGAGAAGTTAATTGCAAAGTTGAGGAGCTACAATTAGAAATATTAAGAATCAATTAGGACAAATAACTAATTCATTAAGTAATAGATTCCAATGAACGCTTACTAGTAATACTGAGATAAATCCAAGAGACGAAAATAAAGTGCAAGAAAAAGTTGTTCAATTGAGAAGTGGAAGAGAGTTGAAAGGTATAGTGAAAATAGAAATTGAAGTAGCGAAAGAAGAGATTGAAGAACCAAAAGATGATTCTCAAAATGGTTTGGAAAGACCTATTTCTCCACCTAATATTGATTTAGAAAAGCTGCCACTATCATTTCCTCAGAGACTTCGACAACAAAAGTTGGATAAGCAATTTTTAAAGTTCCTGAAGATATTTAAGAAACTTACAATTAATATTTCATTTGCTGGAGCATTAAAGCAAATACCAAGCTATGTGAATTTTATGAAGGATATTCTAAACAGGAAAAGGAAATTTGAAGATAATGAAACTATTGCACTTAGTCAAGAATGAAATGCAATAATTCAGAAGAAGCTTCATGAAAAGCTTAAAGATCCTGGTAGCTTCACAATTCCATTTGCAATTGGGGAAAAATTTTATGGAAAAGCTTTATGTGATTTAGGTACAAGCATTAACCTTATGCTATTATCTATATTTAAAAGACTGAGATTAAGAGAAATAACTCCTACTACTGTAACTCTGCAGTTAGCAGATCGTTCGATCACATATCCTAAAGGAGTTATTGAAGATGCTTTAGTAAAAGTGGATCAATTTATCTTTTCTGTTGATTTCATTGTGCTTGACATGGAGGAAGATAAATAGATACCAATTATTTTGGGGAGACCTTTCCTAGCTACAGGAAGAGCAATGATAGATGTGCAGAAAGGGGAATTAAGTATGCGCATCAATGATCAAACTGTTACATTTAATATTTTAAAATCAATAAAATATCCTGCCAGAGGTAAAGATGATGAATGTTTCAGGATGAATGTTATAAGATATTTGAGTGAATGCCATTTCAAAACAACATATGAAGAGACATTTGAAAGAAAACAATTGGAACACAACCAAGAAGAGGAAACACATTATTTGGATGATCTTATTGAGGAAGACTTAAATTATGTTCAAGAAAGTTTTGAAGTTTTGGACATGTCAAAGAAAGATTTATATTTTTGTCCATCAATTGAAAAATCTTCTGAACTTGAATTGATGTTACTTTCTGAACACTTAAAATATGCCTTCTTAGGTAATTCCTTTACTTTACCGGTTATAATTTCTTTGAAATTAACTGCAGTAGAAGAAGAGAGTTTGCTTGAAATTCTAAAAAAATATAAGAAAGCCTTTGGATGGACCATATCAGCTATTAAAGGAATCAGTCTTTCAATTTGTATGCACAAAATCCTTATGGAAGAAAACTACAAACCCACAGCTTATCCTCAAAGGAGAATAAATCTTATTATGAAAGAAGTTGTGAAGAAAGAAATTTTAAAGTGGTTAGATGCTGGAATTATTTACCTTATTTCAGATAGTGCATGAGTTAGTCTTATTCACTATGTTCCTAAGAAAGGAGGAGTAACTATAACTATGCATGGGTTAGTCCTATTCACAAGAATGAATTAATACTAACAAGACAAGTTACAGACTGGAGAATATGCATTGATCACAAAAAATTAAATCTTGTCACCAGAAAAGATTATTTTCCAGTTCCCTTACTTGATCAAATGTTGGATAGACTAGTTGGGCATAAATACTTTTGTTTTCTGGATGGATAAATTGGTTATCATGAAATACAAATTATTCTTGAGGATCAAGAGAGAACAAAAATTACCAGTCCTTATGGTACATTTGCTTTTACAAGAATGCCCTTTGGTTTATGTAATGCTCCCACTACATTTCAAAGATGTACGATGACAATTTTATTTGATTTAATTAAAAAAGGAATTGAATTATTTATGGATGATTTTCTAGTGTTTGAAATTTCATTTGAATCATGTTTAGAACATTTATCTAAGATTATTAAACACTGCAAAGAAACAAATCCAGTCCTTAATTGGCAAAAATGTCAATTTATGGTAGCAAGAGGAATTGTTTTGAGACATCAAATTTCAGAAAAATGTATTGAAGTAGACCCATTATGCTATTAAGTATTTCATAAAAAAGAAGGATGCAAAACCAAGAATGATAAGATGGATTCTTCTTTTACAAGAATTTAATTTTAAGATAGTAGATAGGAAGGGTGCTGATAATCAAATTGCTGATCATTTGTCCAGGCTTAATAATGAAAAATCTCCCTTTTTTGATGAAATTAATGAATATTTTCCTGATGGAAAACTATTCACTATTAATGAGTGGTGTGTTCCATGGTATGCCGATATTGTGAACTTTATTGTTAGTGACATTTTACCCTATAGATTGACATACCAACAGAGGAAGAAATTTTTATCTGAAGCTAATACTTATTTTTGAGATGACCCATTTTTATATAAACAAGGAAAAAATCTTATTATTTGAAGATGTGTGCCTATAGAAGAAACTTATGAAATTATCTAAAATTTTCATAATTTTAATTTTGGGGGACATATTGGTGTTGATAAAACTGCATATAAAATTATATAATTTGGATTTTATTGGCCTTCAACTTTTAAGGATGTTAACGCTTATATTAAAAATTGTGATCGATGTCAGCGTGTAGGAAATATTTCTAGAAGGAATGAGATGCCCCTCAATTACATGTTGTAATTTGAAATATTTGACGTTTGGGGATTAGATTTCATGGGACCATTTATACCATCTTTCAGAAATGTATACATTTATTTAGTAGTAACTATGTTTCTAAATGGATAGAAGCTGTAGCTTTACCTCTATCTGATACTCGAAGTGTTGCAAAGTTTTTACGAAAGAATATTTTTTGTAGATTTGGAATGCCAAGAGTAATCAAAACTGATGAGGAAAGTCATTTTGAAAATGCAATTATGTTGAAATTAGTAAGGAAATAGCATATCGTCCATAAAATTGCTATTACTTATTATCCTCAGACAAGTGGTTTGTTTGAATTATCCAATCATGAAATTAGAATAATTTTGGAAAAAACTGTTAATCCAAACAAAAAGGATTGGTCAATCAAACTGGCTTTTACTTTTTGCGCTTATAGGGCTGTTTATAGGACTCCTATAGGAATGTCCCCATATAATCTAATTTTTGGGAAAGCTTCGAATTTACCAACTGAACTTGAGCATAAAGAATATTGGGATATTAAAGAGTTTAATTATAATTTGAAGGATGCTGGTGAGAAAAGATTATTTCAATTAAATGAGCTTGAAGAGATAATAAATGAATCATATGAAAGTGCTAAGATATATAAAGAAAAGATGAAGATGTGGCATGATCGTAAGATTTTGAATAAAAATATTGAACCAGAAAAACAAGTTTTGCTATATAATGCCAGATTGAGATTATTTGCCGGAAAACCTACGTCTACATGGCTAAGCGCCAGCAGTTGGTGCTTAAATGTCGGAGTTGTAAAAAATGTGAAAAATGAGTTTCTAGAAGCTATTATTATGAGGAAGTTGCATGGCACGTTATTTGGTGGCTTGTTAACGTGGGAGGACAGTTTTAAGTCATCTAAAGTCTATAAATAGAGACTGGTTTAAAGGAAACTCATCTCATTCCAAATTTCTATCCTAAGAGCCTTACAGAAGAGTTTAAGAGTTGCAGATGTCGTTTTGGGAGAATGAAGTTAGGAAGAAGGAGGATGCCAACAAGATGAAGCTTGTTAGTGGGAGTGTGCCAGAGTTACATAACAGATTTCTGGCCATTAGTATTCAAGGAATAGCAGAGAAGACTACGAAGATCGAGGCTATTGTTGCATCAATTGAAGCAAAGGTAAATGAAACTAATACACATTTAACACATATTGGATGAAAATTAAAAATGTAATTTAGTCATACAAGTTAAGTTGAAGAAGCAGACAAGGCAATGTATATGAAAAACAAGTGGATTGAAGAAGATTCTATCTGATGTCTTCATTATCATCCGTTTTATCAAATCTATATACTAATTGATTTGGATGAAACTAATGGAGGTATTGGATATGTTCCACCTAATGGAGACTGGAAGTGAGTTTTATAGTGTGTTAAGTGTTAGTTATTTGTGTTTTGTGTTTAATTAATTGTTTTAAGTGTTTGATGTTTTATGTATTTAAGTGTGTTATTTGTTTTATGTTTTATGTTTTAGTGTTTTTTTAGTGTTTTTTTGTGAGAAATAAAAAATAAAATCTAATCGAAGTACCTTGGATTTATGAATTGTGGTTTATACTTGTAATTTGTATGAGTTTAATTAAGTAAAAGTTTGTATTTGTGTAAAGCTTGTGCTGAATCGTTTTTAATCTAAAGATGTGTAATTCTTGAGATAAGAACATTATAAGGTGATGAGATACCCATTAAATCAATTTAGGGTTGATTAAAGGAGCGAGAACATGTATTTAACGAAAATATCAAAAAATAGCGAGTTGGAGGCACCTCGCGCTTACACGCCAGAGCTCCTTGGTTAAGCGCCATACTTTTGCGCTTAGGCGCCGATTCACGAAAAATTGGTTTTCAGGTTTTTAAAACCTGAAAATTGCAAATTTTTCCTCACCTTCATCTCCTTCCTTCGGCATTTCGCGTTTTTGAAGGCTAAGGCATCATCACATTATCAAATCTTGAGTCATTCCATGTGAAAATTGTTAGATTAGATCTTCTTGAGATAAGAGCACTTCTCCTAAGTAAAATTTTTTTATTTTCACCATATATTTTTGAGTGTATTTTGGAGAAATCCGAAAATCACAATTCATGGTGAAATTTTGAGAAAATGCATGAGAAATTACTTAGATTTAGTAGTTTAAGCCTTTAGAATTTAGGTATAGTGATTTTAAGTTGAATGTGGAATTTATAGAAATTTTTATTCAAATTTTAGAAATGGCACCAAAGAGGAGCAAAGCGAGAGCCACGTTTGATTCTAACAAGTTCGTCAGTTCCAAGACTCAAGATCATTACATGCAAGCATTACAATCATGTAAATTGATCCATGAGCGAGGATTCGATAAACTAGGTGGAGAAATTTAAGATGTGATTGTGAATCGCCTTTGGGATAAATTCTGTTGTTTTATTGTTGTAGGTGTTACTCATTTGGTTCGGGAGTTCTATGCAAATCTCTTGGAGTCAGATGAGAACTTTATTTAGGTACGACGTGATCCCAGATAATTATGCTTACGTTTTGTATATGAGTTTATACTTTATACTTCTTTTTAATTATATCTATTTCTTTACAACGATGCCAAAAACTTTGATCCACCCGATGCAAATGAGAGTTTAATTAATAGTATTATAAATTAAGATTTTATGTAAGTATACGTATTGTTATCAAGTATTATAGAACTTTCTGATTAAGCCCCAAGATATCGAACCCACAAAGAAATTTATAATAAAGAAAATATTTTCTAATTTAGAACACAGAAAATTAACTTTTTTACTTTTAGAAAATATCTTACTCAAATTAAAGATAATATTTTAGGAAATAGAATTCGATTCTTTTTGTTAATTTTATATTTTGAAATGAAAGTAAGCAAATACTTTAACTAAAATTTTGTAAGATGAAAACTTATGCAAATGAAATCTCTTTTTCCTTTATATGAATCAATAACAAGTTATGGGAAATATTTATTGTGGAAGTATATAAAATTTGTTGTGCCAAATAGGAGTAATAATATTCTTTACTCCTACTAGAGATGCTATAAAGAACATATGTTAATTAACTGTTCTAAAAAACTTTTAGACGGGTTAGGCAGGAAAGATACTAGCTCTCATTTTAGAGTTTTCTTGATTCCCTCCACCTAGGGACTAACATCTCATATCAAAACATACAACAATAAACCGAAATTGAAGCTTTAGCCTGTCACTCTAAAGTCCTCTAATTCTACACCCATCAAAGTATATGTCCCTATTTATTTGCATTCAACCATATGGATTACATTCTCACCCATATAATCTCATGTGATTCTTTCCAATTGTTAACTGAGACAATACCACATTGGATCTTATATGTTCTCCCAACTTATTTTAACATCTTAATTGGCCAAACAGAAGTAAATGAAGTGTAAGGTTCTGATTCATCACAACTTCTTCCATCATTGAATCCTATACTTCATACAACTTATTTCCATAATTTAATTACTTCATCACATTAAAGAAAAAGATAAAGAAAAATACTAAGAATTCATGGAGAAAACACAATCACAACTTGGTTTAAAAGTAAAAATCATAGTGTAAACACAACAAGTCTTAATTAAAAACCAAACGTAATATAAAGATAAAGAATTATCCGTAAATCCTCTCCACAAAAATCTTGAAGTTCCATTGAAAACTTTGTTTTCCCTTACAATACTTTATAGAGGTTGGCGCCCAACTCAGTAGACTCCAAATCTCAATTCTACTCCTAATACAAACTATATAAAATGAAGTAAAGATGGTGAAGTGGAAAGGTGTATTTTAAAAAAATTCTATAACATAAACCTCACTCTTAAACACTAACCAAACCCTCTAACCACAACCATTTTCCTAATATTCAAGTCCTCTTTTTATATTTTTCCAAAACGTGTCTTTGTATCTCTTCAAGTTGTGCCTTAATTCAACTTATCTTCCAAGAGATGCATCTATTCAAGAGTAATTTGAATGAAAATTGGCACCAATAGGTAGTTACCCACGTTCTCACCAAGAGGTGCTTCGAAACCCTCTTCAAAATGACAACTAAATTAAACTAAATACTTAGTAAGGGCGGGGTACCGGCGCTTAGCGGCTAGCTTGCTGGCGCGCAAGCTCCAGATCCTGGCGCATAACCGCGTAGCCTTGGCGCATAAACGTGAGTTCTGGCGCTTAGCCGCCACTCATCACTTCATCAATTTTCCTCAATTTTGCTCCAAATTTAATCATTTTCATTTTTTTCATCTCAATCACCCATTTAATCATACCTGTAAGAAAAACACATAAAATACTTTCCATTAAAGTGAAATATCATCAAAAATAAATATAAAAATGTGAAAAGTACTATATATTTTAGGTGTATCAAAATCCCCCAAACTTGAAATGTTAGTTGTCCTTAAGTGACACTTTAATCATATAAAAATTATACAACTAAATTATGTGATGAGTTTCCTTAGGAGTTTTTAAAATTTTGTTCTAGAAATATAGTAGTCTAATTGAAAAAAAAAATTTAGTAAATGAGACCAATTTAAAGTTTAGAAATCTCTTAAGTAAAAGTTAATGAAAATATTAGTTCTTATCTTATTCAGAAATACTTATATATTCTTTAAAATATAGGGATTAGGCATTTTATTTTCCTTACCTAAAAATCTTTACTAAAAATAATTATACTAACTATATTATATTTATAAGCTTTAGGATTTTCATCAAATCTTACACTCCAAAAAGATCAGGTGTGGAACCAAATTTTGATTAGGCCCTTAAATCCTCAGGCTTCTCCTTCCTTTTTTCATATACTCATTTTTCATTTTTTCTTTTCTTTTTTACTTTTTATTTTCTTTTATTTTCTTTTTTTATAAGGCAAGAATTACTGTATCTGGATAGGCTTTTAATGATTTTGAATTCCACCCTTCTAAAGTACAACGTAGATATACATCTTTAACTTAGAAATATAATAAAAATTTTTGAAATTATTTTCAATAAAAGAAACCGAAGCATTAAAAATAAAAGTCTAATCCTTCTATTTTTCCAAAAAATATAACTTTTAATACTAAAATTAATTACCAAATATTCATCATTTCTTCACTAAGAAATTTTTTATCTCTAAATTTTTTATCATTACTATAAATTTTAACTAAATTCTCTTACTCATTTTTATATTCAAAATTTTACTTCCCTAATATAACTTTATACACATAATTTTTTTTCATTCAAAATTAAAAATTTAGTTCATTTGAGAACAAATAAAATTTTAAGTTTTTGAAAATTGTTTCTTATTCCCCTCAAACTTTAAAATTTTCATTATCATGAAACATTTAAGCATGGTTACAACATAGATGAGTAGGAACAAAAAACTCTAAATATTAAATTTGTAGGAATTTTTAATATCCTAAATTTACAGGTATTAAAAATATGAATGGAAATATTCAGATCAAAAACTTTTTTTAAAATTTTTCATTTAATAAAAGATATTTAAAAGACTTCTAAAGTAGTTGAGATACAAAATAGCAAATTCACACACTTAAACAGAAATTTAAATTAAGACATATATATGGCTGTAAACTAAAAAGTTAAGCATGAAATTTAATTAGTGGATTTTAATAGCATTTAAAACCCTTCCTAAATAGTTTCTAGAAAAAGTTCTAAACCGCCAGTGCTCATTTTAGCACAGGTCTGCTAAACGTACAAAAACTTATTTTAAATCAACAAAATTATCAATTAAGGTCTCATTAATCTCCACTAACATAATATAAGCAAAATACTACCTTGTAACTCTTACATCAAACCAAATAAAACACACACAAAAAGCCTAAAGCGAAACACATCAATATGGGTTGCCTCCCATAAAACGCTTAGTTTAACGTCGTCAGCCCGACATACCCATTACTTAATTTTGGTGACTCATCATCAAAATCTCATCAAATTTAAGTTGATCTACTGAGAAATAAGATTTCATTCTATGAAAATTTACTGTAAATATTTTCTCAGTTTTAGGATCTTTAATGTCCACAACTCCATAGGGATAAACTGTTATCACAATAAATAGACCCATCCACCTGGACTTAAGTTTTCGAGCAAATAATCTCAATCTGGCATTATATAGCAAAACTAGTTGTCCTGGTTCAATATTTTTATTGAAAATTTTACGATCATGCCACATCTTTATCTTTTCTTTATATATCTTAGCACTTTCATATGATTCATTTCTTATCTCTTCAAGCTCATTTAATTACAATAATCTTTTCTCACCAGCATCCTTCAAATTATAATTGACTCTTTAATAGCCCAATATGCTTTATGCTCAAGTTCAACTGGTAAATGACAAGCTTTCCCAAAAAATAGTCTATGTGGGGAAATTCCTATAAGAGTTATGTAAGCAGTCCTATAAGCCCACAAAGCAAAATCCAGTATGATGGACCAATCCTTTTTCTTTGGATTAATAATTTTTTCCAAAATTATTTTAATTTCATGATTGGATAATTCAACCAAACCACTTGTCTGGGGATGATAAGCAGTAACAATTTTATGGATGATATGATATTTCCTTACTAATTTCTCCATAATTGCATTTTAAAAATGACTTCCCCCATCAGTTATGATTACTCTTGGTATTCCAAATTTATAAAATAAATTCTTTCTTAAAAATTTTCCTACACTTTGAGCATCACATCGAGGTAAAGCAACAACTTCTATCCATTTTGATACATAGTGTACTGCTATCAATATGTATAAATTTCTGAAAGATGGTATAAATGGTCCCATGAAATCTAATCCCCAAACGTCAAATATTTTAACCTCCAACATGTAAATGAGGGTCATCTCATTCCTTCAAGAAATATTGCCTACACATTGACACCGATCACAATTTTTAATATAAGCATTAACATTTTTTAAAGTTCTAGGCCAATAAAATCCATATTGTAGAATTTTATATGCAGTTTTACTAACACCAAAATGTCCCCCAAAATCAGAATTGTGACATTTTTAAATAATTTCATAAGTTTCTTCTAAAAGTATACATCTTTGAATAATAAGATCCTTTCCTTATTTATATAAAAATGGGTCTTCCAAAAAATAAGTCTTAGCTTCAGATAAAAATTTCTTCCTTTGTTGGTATGTGAATCCATAAGGTAATATGTCATTAACAATAAAGTTCACAATGTCGCCATACCATGGAATACACCTCTCATTAATAGTGATTAGTTTTTCATCACAAAAATGTTCATAAATTTCATGAGAAAAGAGAGATTTTTTATTATCAAGCCTGGAGAGAAAATCTATTATTTGATTATCAGCACCCTTCCTATGTACTATCTAAAAATTAAATTCTTGTAAAAGAAGAATCTATCTTATCAGTCTGGTTTTGCATCCTTCTTTTTCATTAAGTATTTAATAGTAGAATGGTCAGTATGTACCACACTTTAATCCCAATTAAATATGATCTAAATTTATCAAAGGCATATACTCTAGCTAGTAACTCTTTTTTAGTTGTATTATAATTGATTTGAGCTTCATTCAGAGTTCAACTAGAATAGTAGATTACTTTAAAAATTTTATCATATTTTTATCCTAAAATAGCTCCAATAGCATAATCACTTGCATCACACATTAATTCAAAAGGTTATTCCCAATTTGGTGAAACAATAACTGGTGCAATGATTCATTTTTCTTTCCATAATTCAAAAACTTTTAGGCAGTCTTTATTAAAATTAAAAATGATATATTTTTCTAATAACTGGCATAGAGACTTAGTAATTTTTGAAAAGTCTTTAATATAACGCCTGTAGAATCCAACATGTAAACTCTTAATCTCCCTTCCATTTGTTGGGCAAGGTAGATTAGCGATCACTTGAATTTTGTAGGGTCCACTTCCATATCTTTTTTCTAAAAATTGATGTCCCAAAACAATTCATCCTACTACCGTAAATTGACATTTTCCCCAATTAAGTACTAGATTTGTTTCTTCTAAAATTAAATGTACCATAAGGACTGATAAATGTTGTTTTCTCTTGATCCTCAAGAGCAATTTGTATTTGGTTATAACCAGTATATCCATCTAGAAAACAAAACTATTTATGCACAACTAGTCTATCAAACATTTGATCAAGAAAGAGAAGTACAAAATGATCTTTCTTGGTTGCAAGATTTAATTTTCTATAATTAAAGCATATTCGCCAGCCTTTAACTTGTCTTGCTGGTATTAATTCATTCTTCTCATTAACAGTTACAGTTACTACTCCTTTATTAGGAACACAGTGAATAGAACTAACCCATGCACAATCTAAAAACTGGGTAGATATTTCCAGCATCTAACCACTTTAAATTTTCTTTCTTAACTACTTCTTTCATAATATGATTTAATCTCCTTTTAGGATCAGTGATAAGGCTAAAAAATGCTTGATTTTATATATACATTTTATACTTAATTTTAATGATATTTCACTTTAAAGGAATGTATTTTGTATTGTTTTTTTATTTTAGGTATAAAAAATAGACTTTTGAAGAAATAGAAGCAAAAACGGTTCAATTTAGAGCAGAAATGAACAATAACACAAATTTTAGCTTGGCACATTTTGATAAGTCTTTCTATGCTTAATCTATTTTACACTTCTTGCATATTTTTGAACGACATTGCACTTTAAATAAAGTTTTTTATGCTTATTTTGTAGGGCTGTCTGTTATGAATGCAATGCAACTGAAATAGGGCAAAACGGAGCTAAAACGGAGCCAAACAAAGCAAAACGGAGGAGCTGCTTAGAGTAGGGCGCCGACTGCGCCCAATAGGGAGCCGGCTGCACCAGAAACCCAAGAGTACTAATTTTGGCGCCGGCTGCACCTAATTATGGCGTCGGCGGTGCCAGAAGCGGTTATTGGCCATATACATTGAACCTGAACACTTTTTGGATGGTTTCTTGAAGCACCTCTTGGGAAATTCATCCCTACACTATATTAAAATGATTTTTATGTTGAAAAAGTGATAATAATGTTAGGATAAATGTGGAGAATGTTTAGAGGTCTTAGAATAGGAGTATAAATGTAGATTTCTATCTTTTTAGAGAAATTGGTGAGAGAATTTTAAGAGAATCTATATTGAAATCTACTAACATTGCATGGACCAGCGAGAGACTTTGTAGGAGAGATCTTCATCTTTCTTTCAAGGGAGAAAGCTAAGTATTCTGTTCTTCATTATTTTATAATTTTGTAAACACTTATTTTGTGGATTTGCTTTGAAATAAAATTTTTTGTTGTGTTTTCTTCTTGTTTTGTAATGTCTTTCTCTTACACTTTCTTCTTATTTGGAAATAGTGGCATGAGAAGATTATGTCATTATTTTCATTTTGATTTTCTTTTACAATGAGTAGGATTCATGTTTAGGATATTAGGATGCACACTAGAAAAAATTTTAATTATAAATGTGGAGATTTTTACTTGCACTTCATTAACATTACAAAAGAGCTCGTTGTAGTGTTAAAATTCATTGTAATTGTGCTATGATCCGAGAGGCCGCTGTAATTCACAACAAAGTGGAACCACATTCAAATTCCATGGATGGTGAAGTTCATGGGGGTTAAGTGCAAATAAATATAGAAATATACTTTGTGTGCGTAGAATTAGAGATTTTAGTGTAACAGATTAAAATCCCCAATTTTGTCATAGTTTTTGGAAACTAAAGCGAGAGTTAGCCTTCAGGCGAAGAGAAGTGGGAGCTCTGGAGTGAGAGCCAGTATCCTCCCATCCTAACCATGGATTTAGAGAGGATTAGCCAATTTTCTTTATGCACTTAGTAAAGGGTAAAGATTAAGATTGCTTATAATGCACACACAATATTTAATGCACCTCATTCCTTTACATTATCCAATTCACTACATAAGAATTGTAGATTTTATTATCTCAAAATTTTCCAAACCAATTTATCTAGAAAGGGTTATCTTTAGAATTAATATTTTTATTTAGGAATAGTTATTAGTTATTTTGATCTTAATACTTATCTTATATCGACCTTCCAATCTAAGGCCTGATAGTAGTAGACCAGAATTTGACTATGGACTGCTTACCTCACTTACATGTGGGATTGATAAACGGGACTTCACTAGAGCCTTTATTACTTAAATGATACGTATAGTTGCATAGAACCTATATTGTGTGCACATACATAAAAACATAAAAACACAAAGAAAAATAGCACACACCGAAGCCGCATCAAGTTTTTGGCGCCATTGTCGAGGAAGCTTCGGTAAGAGTTTTAGGAGAATTTAGTTGAAGTAATTAGGCTTAGAATTATAAAACTTTAGTGTCGTAAAATTGTTCTTGTGTGAAAGTATTTTTCTATGATAAAGTGTTGTGAAAAAACTATTTGTGTGAAAAATGAGGTGTTTATGAAAATATGTAGTTGTGTTGAATATATTTTTCATTTTATTTATTTTATTGTTAATGTATTATTTGTTATGTTATGTATGTAAAATAAAGGATCTGTAGGACTTTTGCCTTATGGTCCTGAGTTAGAAAAATGAAAAAAAAATAAAAAATAGAAAGGACTTAAAAACTAGAAATGGAAATGGAAAACATTCAGAATTATAACTTGGAAAATCATCATAAATCATTGAGGGATTATGTAAATCATACGACATATGAAATTCACTCAAATATACAAAACCCTATCGTAGAAGCTGACTCATTTGAACTAAATTCAGTGATTATCCAACTAGTGTAGAACAACCAGTTTGGGGGAACTCCTTCGGAGGATCCCTATTTACACTTATCTAGTTTTCTAGAACTTTGTGCTACATTTCGTTATAACGACATGTCAGATGATGCTGTTAGGCTAAGGCGTTTTCCTTTCTCACTAAGGGATAAGGCTAAATTATGGTTATACTCATTAGCACCTGCCTCTATTAAAAATTGAGAGGAGTTAACTCAAAAATTCCTAGCTAAGTATTTTCCACCTTCAAGGACTACTAAACTTAGAAACGATATTATCTCATTTTGTCAGTATGAAAGGGAATCAATATACGAAGCATGGGAAAGGTTTATGGAACTCCTAAGAAAGTGTCCACATCATGCTCTGCCAGATTGGTTAATCATTCAAACTTTTTAAAATGGGTTAGTAGGATCCCTTAGGTCCATCATTGATGTTGTTGATGGTGGTTCATTAATTTAAAAACAATTTGATGAAGCGTGTGCATTAATTGAAGAAATGGCTACAAATAAATTTCAATGGCCCTCTACAAGGGTAATCCTAAAAAGGTAGCTAGTGTTCATGATACGGATGTGATAGCAATTCTTGCATCTCAGGTGGCTGCAATATCAAGGAAGTTGGACCAATTTGGAATGAACCAGCCTTAATTTACTCCTGTAAGTGAGGAAAGTTCATTAGGCCATATGGTTGATTCTAAATTATTATATGAGACTTTAAATACCACAAACAACTTGTATTCTAACTTTTACAACCCAGATTGGAAGAACCACCCTAATTTTAACTAGAATCATACTACTGGGTGTGGAAACCAACAATGGAAAAATAATCATGCAAATCCTAATGGAGGTTGGAATAATCAGGGGAACAAAAACTATAGACTTTCATATCCACTGGACTCTAACACTGATTAACAATTTGAGGATAAGAATATGTCTATAGTAGAAGTGGTATTGCAAATGGGAAACGAGTTACAAAGTCAAAACACTCTGATTATAAACATGGAGAATCAACATGGAAAAAGTGCTGTTGACCTCATTTTTGATGAGGTATTCTCTTCTTCTTTTTAGTACTTAGGATCTAGCCTTAGGCTTTTCCTTTGACTATCTTAGAGGACTAGAATTGGGATCCACCATCTAGAAATTCAAACCACTTCTTAACTCCCTGCAAACTCCACAAACTTGACTGTAGACCCCTAATCACCTAGAGGGTTGAAATCGAATGTGGAAGTTTAAAGGATGAGTTCCTATAGGACTCTTTGGCCTTAGGATTACCTACAGGTGGCACCGGTGCAGTGAAGGGGCTGATTTACACACACACTACACTCATACACTACACTTTCACACACCTCCTAAAACCACACCCATACCTAACTTGACCTCCCGACTCATGTAGGTGATTCGCATGGATGGTCCTTAACCCCTAAGCCCTTGGCTAAGAGGGTTAGGAACAACATAGTGAATGCCTCGAATGAGTCCCTTCATGGCTCATGTGGGCTTGATGTGGCTTCATGGCTCAACCAAAATGATTTCATTCCACTTATATTCACCCAATCTTCAATTTTTCAAATTTTCAATTTTTCAAATTTTCAATTTTTGACCCCGGGACCTACACACTTAGCCTACCCAAAACCTTTGAAACTACCCAAATTTCTCAAAAATTTCCAAATCACCCAAGATTCCTCAAAATCAATGCCAAATATTTCCACATCACTCAAATTGATCATCCATACCCAAAAATACCAAAAATTCCAAAAAAACCTCCCAATACCCTCCAAATACCCAAAATACCCCTCTTGACCCAAAAATCCAAAAATTCCCAGAAAATTCCAGAAAATCCCAAATATTCCCAATTTCATTTTGCTCAACTATACCATGGGCCAATTTTGTCAATTTACCCCACTTTTGTCAAAACTCCCAATTTGACCCATTTTAACCCAAAGTGAACCCAATGTCAAACCAAACCTACCCAATTGACCCAAATTCTGGTCCAATTCAATTCTAAACTTCAATTCAACATTCCCAACACCAATCTAGACCAAATCCAAGTTCAATTTGATTGATATTTGGATCCAATTTCACTTTTGGCCTTAAAGCCCAATTTGGACCCATGACCCAAACCTAACCCAAACTCACCCGATTCAACTCCAATTAACCCCAAATCTTTTCTAAATCTTCCTTAGCATCCCCACAAGCAAAACACTAACATGATTTGCCCAAAATTTAGACTCAAACCCCACTCAAATTCAACCCAAAGATAAAAGGCCCATTTTTGACCTAAACCCAAACCTAACCCAAATGAGCCCAAACCCCAAAATCAAAGCCCAACCAAAGTCAAAACCTCTTTGAAACATTCCCATAAACATTTCTCAACACTTATTTTACATCAATTTCAACCCTAGCCCAACATTGGCCCAACTTGGCCCACATGGACCTATATTGGCCCATTCACCAAAAGAACCCAAATTCAACCCAAATTCAACCCAAATCACCCCCAATTTGCTTCAAGTCACTCATGATACATCCATGAGCTAAACCCAACAATTATTTGGCCCAACCTCTTTACAAAATTTCATCCCAAAATCCATTTTAAAATTCAAAAGCCCACTTTCCTAAACCATTTTAAAAGCCCATCCTTCACCACATCCAAAGGCCCAAAATTGGTCCCAAAGCTCACATGATATTTCTCTACATCATCCATTCAATTAAAATCATCCCTAAGTCATAAACCAATGATCAAATAATTCTAAATGAAGCTTCATCCAAATTTTCACCAAAATATCCAAAATTCTTAAAACCCTTTTTTATGAAATTGACTTGACTTTTCCCGAGCCAAAGGTGAGCCATGAAGCCATGCATGAGCCACATGGAAGCCATGAGAGCCTCTTTACATGTCACCATGCCATTAATGTCAAGAAGAGGGGACCCTTTCCTAACCCTTCATTAAGCCTTTTTAACCATACTCATGTCACACTCTAAACCATGCTTTTCCACCTAATCCTTGATGGAGACTCCACCACACATGGGAGGTTGACCCACCTGACCTCCTCAGCCCAAAACCAGGTCTTGGGGAGGTGCACCCAACCCATTTGCATGGGTTGACCAAAATAAGCCAAAATGACCCCTTCCCCTTTCTACTTTGATTCAATCACTTTACACATGTCAAACCTCGATTGAATGCACCAAACCCCGACCACGACCCACCTGAACAAGATGGTGACCAATGCACGGCCGACCGGCCACCGGGCCGCCGAAAAACACCATGGCCGAGAGCTCGCATGTGAGCCGACCTAGGAATTCTCCCTTGCTAGGCTGCCCCATCCCCGGTGGCCATTGGAGCTATTCTTCTCTTGCCGAGAGCAGGTCGATCCCAAGCCCTAACTCTCCACAGGAGACCCTCCACCCTCTCCTGATCTAAACACCACCCCCTCTCGGCCATGAGAGGTGCTGAAACAAACCTTAAGGAAACTCCGCCAAAATTGTTCCGGACTCCTCCCCATACACGAGCACTTGATCCCACCGAGATCCCCCTGCCATTTCTTCTCTGCGAGCTCGATTTCGGAGTTGAAATCCAAGCCCAAAACCAGGACACTTCTCCACGGTGAGCCAATCCCCAAATTGATTGGTTCTACACCTTCACCGGACCGAGGGAAGGTGTCCACCGGCAAAAGCCCCATCTCCGGGCCACCCGGTTGCTCCGGCCTCCAAGCTTTGTGATCGGGCTTGGTCGAAATCACACCTAGACAATTCACCGGACCGGGAGACTTCATGCGGAGCTTGCTGGGATCCGATCGAAGGTGCAACAACCCTCGGATCGAAGCCACACTTCTCCGAGCAAAGGTATGAGCTAATTCTTCATCCCGAGCTACGGAGATTCTCCATTTCAAATGCTTTAATTTCAATGCATGATCACCGTATAGATGTGTTCGTCTCTTCAGAGACGAATCCATGAGAGCATAAGAACATGAAAATCCATTGAGTATCGAGTGAGATATTAGGGATTTAGTGTGGACGGATATCGGGTGAGGACACTTGGGGACGATGAACGGATGCCCTGCATTCAATACACGCGCGGACGGACGGCCAGGATCGCGTCGGATCAGAAGACGGTACGAGAACCGCGGGGCCCGGAGCGCTGAGTCAGATGGCGGCGTCGAATGGGAGCGCGACGCGTGTGCGTTCGGAGCTGCCGAGGTTGACGCGGCGCCGCGTGGATAAATAGAAAATTAGGGATTTTTCTATTTATTTAATTCCCTAAACTTCAAAAATTCATAACTTTGTGTAGGAAAATCAGAAAAATAAAATAAAAATACCCTCTTGCTCAGTGAACAGAGGAGAATAATGTGGAAAAGAAATTATTTAATTTCATCAAGTATTTTATTTTTAATAATTTATTTTCCCTCTGCATATTTTTAATTCTCCATGCATGTATACAATTCACCATTTCATGAGACCATAGGGCTTTTGAAGCCTCTGAATTTAGGAACATTCCCTGAATTTTCCAAAGTCAGAGGCCAACCCTATGAAAAGTTATTGATTTTTCAAATTCATGTCACTGTTTTGAGTATTTTAATTCCAATAAATAGCATGTTGTGAAATAAATTCTAGGAAAATTTGGTGATGTTCCTTATGACCGAGAGGACCACTAGGAAAAATAGGTTTTGTGTTAGTTCATTTAAAACAACCCTAATTGGCTTAAACACCCAAAATGGATCTCTAATTAATTAGAGCTAACCATACATCAAATTGACTTGAAATCAATTCTCCACTGACCTTTAGGATTAGAGGAACCCACCATAAAAATTTGAGGTCTATTGGACTTGGTTAGACCTACTAATTGGGTTGATTAAGCCATTTAGTCATTTTAAACTTTAAAAATTCATAACTTTCAAAATACTTTTTAAAAATTCACCAAATTGGTTTTGGAGCCTCTCTAATATCAGGGGAATTTAAGAAAATTAAAATTTCAATTTTCTAAAAAAGTTGATTTTTAATATTATTTTAATATTTTAATAATTAAAAAATAATAAAAATCACAAAAATAATAAAATTCACCAAAATGTCACATTTTAAATTTTAATCATTTAGGAACAAACTTCATATTTTTCTTAGGTCTATTTAGTGAGATATTAAATTTTAAAGCTCTAGGGTAATTTTAAAATTAAAAAAATGTATTTTCTAGCATTTTCACTAAAATAATTATAATAAATCATAGAAAAATCAAAAAATTTTAAAATTTGATTCTCTGATTTCCTTGATATCAGAGAGATTTTTGAAAAATATAAAATTCATTTTTCAACATTTATTTTATTTTTAAATTAATTAACACTCCAAAACTTAAAATAATTATAATAAAAATAATATAATTCAAAAAATCACCAAAATTGGTCCAAGTGGTCCTCTGGTCATTAGAAATGTCCCCTAATTTTCTTAAGGACAGAAACTTTCCTTGGTCAAGTTATTAAATTTTCCTTGGAAATCTCTATTTTCTACCAAAAATAATTATATAAATAAATTAAGTACAGAAAAATCACATTTTCTCCTCTCTTGTCTTTATTGACATATGAGTGAAGTCACATAAAAATTTCAAGTTCATTTGAGTTCAATTTAGTGAGTTATGAAATTATTAAGCTTAAAGGGTAAAGTGGTAATTAAATTTTTAATCCTTAATTAAAACTTTAGGTTTAATAAAAAATTAATAAGTAAAATATTTGATCCTAATCTGATTTGGATGATTGAAATTTAAATAATTAAAGGGTAGAAACTCATTAAACAATTTTAAAATGATTAAACCTTAATTAAATAATTGATTAAATTTGGAAGAATAATAAAATTGGAATTATTAAAATAGGGATATTATTAGGAAGAGATTTATTCTTTAATTTAAAAATCCCTAAATTAATTATCTCATTAATATTCAATTCTTAATTAAAATGATAACTCAAATTCAAAATATTAAAAGACTTAATCATTAAACTAAAATTAAATTATTAAACTCATTTGAAAATTTCAATTAAAATAAAAAAGAAATAAAATTAAATTAAAAATTAAATTAAATTAAGTAAATTAAATTGAATTAAATTAAATTAAATTAAATTAAAATTAAAAGTTGAATTAAATTAAAGATTAAATTAAATTAAATTAAATAAACAAATTAAATTAAATTAAATTAAATTAAATTAAATAAATAAAACCAAATTAAGTTAAACCAAATTAAAAATTAAATTAAATGAATTAAAATTAAATTAAATTAAATTAAATTAAATTAAATCAAATTAAATTAAAATTAAATCAAATCAAATTAATTTAATGTAACATCAAATCAAACTAAATTGAATTAAATTGAATTAAATTAAATTAAAATTCAATTCAATTAAATTAAATTAAATTAAGTTGAATTAAATATAACATCACCAAAGACATAAAGAATTCAAAATAAATCTAAAATAACTTGAACACTATTCCAAATTTAAACCCATTAATGGAAATTAAACTAAATCACAAACCATTTGAACACCAATTTGCCCTCAAAAGCTTTAGTTATCATAACTCCTAAACAGAATATTAAATGAAATGTTATTTCACCTATAGGATATTCGAATGTCCTAGTTCAGCTGAGCGAGATAACGAGAACTTGAGATCCTTGGACGATTAATTCATTTGTTTAATTGAATCCATTTGGACTTAAAACAATTACAGCAATATTGAAAAGATGTTTAAGATTCTTCTAAAGCACTTCCTCGATATGATAGGATATTTATAAGAACAATTGAACTCGATTGTTCTTTGATGAAGAAAATCGTCCTCGAACCAAAACACAAAGAACTCTAGACGTCATAGGAAATGACTAGCTATAGGATTAAGAACTTGGTAGAAAACCATAACCCTTCCCTTAGCTTTACCTAGGAACTTGCTTAAATATTCTAATTGTGTTTTAAGTGCGGCTTGGGATGACGGGAAGACCCTCCAGTACGCTTTTATTTTATTGCAATTTACTTTCTTGCAATTTACATTATTGCAATTTCATTAATCGCATCGCACTTACTTTTCTTGCATGATAAACAAGCTGTTGCATGAAAACCCACACCTTTAGGATAGTCCACTAAAGCTGAAACCAAAACTAAGTTAAAAGTTATTGCAAGATAAAATTCACCGCCACAACATTTCAAAATATAAAACAACTCAAAATTTAATCACAAACAAAACACAAAACTACAATTACAATTAAATTAAAATGTCTCGTTGGATGATCGGGAATACCTCGGATGATGTAACCTACTTGTTGCTAACGGGATTTCCCACGGTCTAAATGAAAGTGTGGAACTCATTCGGTTGAGATTAGCAAATTCATCCGGACTAAGTGAATCCGATAAAAATAATGATGCCGGAAGGATGGAACCGTGGGATCTTAACCGGTGTCGTTATAATCAACTTTAAGATTTGTTTTAATTAAAACGTAAAAAAAACACTTGGAAATTAAGATTTTCTCTAAACCAAAACACTTTTCTCATCCCCTGATTTATGACTTCTAAAACTAAACCTCTACAACAACAAGGAGCTCGGAGCATGGCGGGCAGCACGGCCATCGTCATCGATGAAACTCGAGTCTACTTCAAGCAAAACTTTCCTAGAATTAAATAACAAAGCCATAGGACTTCGAGGTAGTTTGCCTAGTGCAACATAAATCCTCAACTCTTTGTTAGGCATTTGCATAGCAAATTAAGCCCTAACCAGGTCTTAGGATTCCGAGGTAGTCGTCGGTACGACAATAAACCCTCACATCTTCGAGATTATTTGTTTGATTTTATCATACAAATATAAGCCCTAATTAATTAAAATTGGCAAGATCAAAACATTTAAATAAATATTAGGACTTTCCTAAACTCGAAGCCAAACAATAGGATAGTCGGGAAATTACCGAAGTTCACTTCGAATCCGTAATTTCTCCTACTTTTCTTCCTTTGGATTCCCAAAACAAAATGTTCCAAACTTGATCCATTCCCTATTGAAATTCCAAAATTCAATCCCTTGAAAACTTAAACTTTGAAATCCTTGAGAGCGGAATTATTGATTATTATCGAGAGTTTTCTTAGGTGATTCCCATCACTTAAGATGTAATTAACTATAGGGGCTCGCCCTTATAGGGAATTTTAAAAGAACCCGAGTAATATAAACCTCGTTTAATGCTTTCATATTAAGCGAGGGAATTTGTCCGGCTTATAAAATTGGTTCGCGAGCCCAAACGGATGTCACGAAATCTCCTAGTTTATTTAATCGAGCCCCACCGTCAAGCAGTGTGTCTATTCTTCGGGATAGATACACGGTTTGTGGTGCGGTGCTCGTTTGTATAAACTATTTGGGATGTGAGATCAGTTTAATCTCATATCTTAAAACCTTCAAATTTAAAATTATTTTCAAAGTCAAATATTACTTTTAAAAATTATTTATTTATTTAAATTAAAATTCGCCGACAACTTCTGTTAGGCGACCCCCTTTTTAAAATAAAACATACAACCTAAAAATATGCCGACAACTTCTGGCGACTCCGCTGGGGACAATTCCTCTCTCCATTATAATCAGATAATTCTGCTTTCAAAAATCGGTAGTGCATCCATGTCCTTAATGGATCGAAGCTACCCTTCTTTCCGTTGGAATACTATGTTCATTTCTACCGTGAACAAGTATAGCCGACATTCTCTCGGATTTAGGAGCCATCTGTTTAGACACCCCTAAACAGAGAGGTTCCGAGATCCTTTTACCTCATTCCTGAGGTGGGGTGGACCCCCAATAGGTGTTAGTTTAGGAGTAATCCTTCGAGTCGAGAAGCCTTGCATAAGACTTTCTTTCCCTTTCCAACTCCGAATCGGTTTCCCTACCTTCTCTACACCTTTGAACATTCCGTTCTAAATAAACAAACCCTCTAATAAATGATTCTTTTAACAAATGATTCCTTCTTATAAATACATGAACAAGAATGTGTTCGGACTTTTTTCAATTCCTTTCTTTTCGTCCTAAAGAAAAGAAGCATAACTTGGGACTGACAACCAGAATCTACCCTGCAGAGATGGAAGCCCCAAGGCGGATTTTCTCCTTCACCAATGGACTGGACTTCAGCATGCATAACGATGAGCTGCCCGACAATGGGATCATCCGATTTGGACGAGGATTTGAAAACACGAATGTCAAGATCACCGACGTTTCCCTTTTCGCACCGACGAACAAAGTATCCGGCGAGAAGGTCTGTTGCTCGAGTTCGACCTTAGGTTGACTCGAGAGTTTCCTCCCTGCAAAGGATCCCGACCGAGAGAATCTTCTCTGTCCGCGGGAGGAGCTGTCCTTACTACCCCCACCTGGTGCAGTTGTTTCGCACCTACCCCGACTTACGCCCGATTAAAGGGGAAAGAAATCCGGAATTATGGTGAACACGTTACCGTGGAGGGTACGGATCTTCTGTAAGACCTTCGTTTTCGAAATCGGGTCCGGTTCGAAGATTCCATCAGCGACGAGGACCCAAAGAAGAAACGAAGTAGAAGGATCGCTAGAGAAGCCGGAAGCTGCTGAAATTGCTTTCTGGAGGAAATCCCGAAGCTGCTCGAATATACACCACTTGCCTGAATATACACCGCTTGCTCTGAATACATACCACTTTTGGGAGGAAGCGGGTTCCATCCCCTCTCCCCGCGAGAGGACGAGGAAAATGTTCGCAAGATTCGCTGCCGCATTGCCTCGGCACGCATATTACAACGATAGCGCAAGAAAAGGACTAGAACTACGCCGTTTGCTCGACTGCAAACTTTGATAGAGAAGTTAGCAAAGAAGGAAAAGTGCCCCGTATCGGAGATTCTACGAAGGATAGGGCGGGTGCCAGTCAAATCCCGTCTTGGGCCCCGAGTAAAACCCGCCGTCATGACAGAAAAGCCAAGTAAAAGAATAAATGCTAGTCCGCTCGTCGTCGTCTCGGGATTACGGATTAGGGAGGATACCACCTTCCGGCATTTGGCCGACGGACCATGCGGTCCTAGACCTTCTGTTGCTAGAAGGATGGTATGGCGTCCCACTACTGGGCGATTGAGATTGAAACAACGGCCCAGAAAGAAAGTCTCGCCGGGAGACTTGAATGCGAAGAAAGTGCTTCTTGCGATAAAGGGCACTCGTGAAAAGGGGACCGGGCAGCTATCGCATGACAACCGCGAGGACACACAGAAAGCCCCGCTAGAAGATGTCATGGAAAAGTTGAGAACCGATATCCGACGATTAGCAAAAGAAAGAGAAGAAAAGT
>CM040434.1:22238000-22255764 GCA_022702705.1 Papilionanthe hookeriana x Papilionanthe teres | reverse complement strand
AGGGGAATGGAAAGCAAAGCAAAAACATATGATTAATTTCCCTGCTTCCAAGTTAAATGTAGCTTCTAAAGCATGACACTATTTCATTTCTACAAGACTACTACCATCTTATCATCACAGTGAAGTGACTAGAGACAGAGCAATTCTCAATTATTGTATTTAGACTATGAAATAGATTGATATTGGATCGATTATTTTCAAGAATATCTAGACTATTGCTAGAGGAGAAACCACTAGTGGATTAGGACATCCTGCCCTGATTCATTCACTATGTGCACAGTATGGAGTTGATTTTGATAGTTCTGAAGAATTAGCCATACCACTGAGACCTATTACCCAGACTATTATTCATACTTATGAGTCTCAAGTGGTAGGGAGAGGAGAAAGTACGAGTACTGATATTACTACTACCAGACAGGATATACTATATACTTCAGAGCCACCTATATTATCTGATGTTATGGAGTAGTTGACAATTCAGAGTGCTAGTATAGATAGACTCTATAGCAGGATGGATGAATTTGAGGCTAGAAGTGATGTGAATGAAGATTATATGAGGTGGATAGTTAAGTATGATATAGCATCCCATGATGCTCAAGACAGATTTATGAGGGGAGACACTAGAGTGATATTTGCTACCTACTCCAGCTATGTTCCATACCAACCTGATCATGCAAAAGAGGCTGAAGCAGCTAGTGATGATGATTGGTAGTGTAGTGTGTTTTTATAATTTTCTATTTTTTGTGTTGTTATTTGTTTTTTTTTTTGTGATCTATGTAGTTTGTTGATGTATTTGTGTTAAAAAAAAATGAAAATGTAGTGAACTCTGTGTTGGTTGTTTAGTAATTTGGATTGAGATTGTAATGTTATGTTGAATGTATGATGTTTAAGTGTTTAGAATTTCTTCACCCTAGCAAATTTTTAATGTTATATATATCACTGCTTTTAACTCTTTCATGCTTGCTAGCTTAATTTATTGATTAATACCAACATAGCTTCAGAAGAATTCAAGATTCCAGCACAAAAAAGGTTAGTTTTCTTTTACTCTCTACCTTTACAAATTCATATGTGATGAAAGCTTAAGTTTGGGGGAGGGTAAAAATATTAACTCATATTTGTTCTCAATTAATATAATTTCAAAAATTATTAGCATGACTTTTAGTAGTTGAACCTAACTTGAGATAACTAAATTTTTTATTTCATCCAAAAATATTATGGTGGATTTGAATGAAAGTGTTTAGTAATAAAGGTTAATTTTATAAGATTGAGATATTTAGTATAAGAGAATTGGACTATAGTTGACTATTTAAAGTAAAGAAAACTGTAATTTGAAATATTAAGAGACTTAAAGAACTATGTGTGAAGAAATGATTGTGACTTTATGATGAATTATACAGCTAATATATATCTATAAAGTAAAGAGGTGTTTCAAGTTTCAACTTTAGGAAGAGGAGAGTGAAGTTCAAAACTATTAAAGGCCATCCAGATATAGTAATCCTCATAAGAAAAAAAAAGGAAAAAAAAAAGAAAAAGAAAGGATTGAAAAACAATCAAAAATAGAAAAAAGAAAAAAAATATAGATGTGAGGAGAAGCTTGAGGAGATGCCCAATTAAAAATTAGCTTTACTTGAATCAACCTAAAGGGAGAACTTTGTTGGATTTCTGAATTTTTATTTAAAGTATTAGCCTATGTTTTGATAGAGTTTGCATGAATTTATCTTTCATATAAGTCTTTCAAGGCACCCTTAATGTGACAAATTATGGTTCAACTTAAAATAAATAGAAAACTAGAACTCCTAAACTTGACTGCTGAATGTTCTTATATCTATATTTTTAACCTGAGTTACTGAATTTCTTCTAAGAATCTTACTATTATATTCATGTGAATCAAAAATCGTAGTATTCTATAAGTGAAAAGTTCACTATTTTGAGTTATATTTTTATGTAGTAAAAGGATTACTTGAGGACAAGTAATAGTTAAGTTTGGGGGATTTTGATACACCAAAAATATTTTAAGTTTTTGTTATACAATTTGTACTCATTTTTTATGATATTACACTTTAAAGAAAGGTATTCTTCTTATTTTATTGCATGTATGATGATTTTAGGTGATTGGAGAAAAGAAAACAAAAATGAACGAATTTGAAGCAAAAAGAGGCAAAATGGAGAAAAAGGCTTTCTGGTGCCGCCGGTGCAGCCTGTGCCCAATTCCAGATAGTATTGAAATTAAAAGGCAGTTCAGCGCTGTCGGCGCCTAATGTCGGTGGAACTCAAATTTAATGTATTTGGATGCTTTTTGGAGGGTTGTTTGTGGAAAATCTTGGGGAATTTGTTTCTAAACTATTTTAGACAGTTATGGATGCCACTTTTGTGGTGGTGGTGTGGGAGAGAAGTGAAGAGAGTGTGTTAGGGTTTGTGGAGAGTGTGTATTAAGTGTTGTTTTGTGAGGGATTCATCTCTAAGGAGTGTAGGAGAATGAGGAAAGTGAGAGTTTACTTCTTCCTTACTATTCTAAAAAGAGAATCGAGTGCTGAAGAGAAGAGAGAAACGGATTCAAAGGAACTTTAAGGGATTTGCTTGGGGAAGAAATTATATTTACCTTTGTGGTTTGTATGACTTTACTTTTATATATATAATCCATGTTGTGTTGTATCTTCCTCATGAATTCTGAGTAGATTTTTTTGTCTTTCTTCTAGAAATGTGATGTGGTGAAGTGTTAATGTAGATTTGATGTGCCATAAAAATGTTAAGAGATTGTGATAATTTTTCACTTTGAACTTCATTTACTTTTTGATTTGGCCAACTGAATTGTTAAAATTTGTTGTGAAACATCCAATCTGAAAGGACTAAGTGTTTTACAACAATAGTGGAGAATTCATTCAATGTCCATGAATGAAGTGCGTAGTTCATGGGAATTGAGTGCAAATAAATAGGGAAATATGGTTTGATGGGCATCGAATTGGAGGTTTTAGAGTGGTAGGCTGAAATCCCCAATTTGGTCCTAAATTTTGTTAACTAAAGCTAAGGTTGGCCTTCAGGCGAAGGGAAGTGGGAGCTCTGAAGTGAGAGCTAGTATCCTCCTAGCCTAACCTTGGATTTAGTAACTAAGCTTAGGATTTGCCAATGTTCTTGTCATATTTGAAAGAGGGGGTACTCTTACAAGGGTAAAGAATATTAATTCTCCTATTTTACACAATATAAAATTACTATCAATCTATATCAATCACTCATCATAGACACATTACAGGAGGAAAGATACTTTTCCATATTTGAACCTTTCAATACAAAACTTAGTGTGTGTTAATTAGTTTTGCTTAGAAGTTTAGAAAGTAATTGTAGTTCATTTAGTTTAATTATATTTGCACTAGTAAATTAAATAGTACTTGAATTTACATTGTGAATTTAGTATTGGATTTCAAATCTTGGCTATAATTTGATAAGTTATAACCTTCCTCGTGGAATCGATAACCAGGACTCCACTAGAGCCCTGTATTACTTGAGCGATACATATACTTGCATGTACGAGGTGACTGCCTAATTATTAAAATTAATCTTATTGTGAAACTAAACTTAAACTAACTTTTGAATATTATTTTAGAGGCATCATATCTGGCAATACCAAAACTGAGGATCATCTATCTTCCAACTCTCTTCCACTTTTCAATTGAACAACTTTTACTTGCTCTTTATTTTTGTCTCTTAGATTTATCTCAGTATTACTAGGAGGATTTCCATGGGATCTATTACTTAATGAATTAGCTATTTGTCTCAATTGATTCTCAATATTTCTAATTGTAGATCATCGACTTTGCAATTGATTTCCCATTTGTAACACCACTTCTTCTATAGACAACTTCTTCTCCTTAAATTGTGAAGAGTTATTAAAACTTGGAGGATAAGTAGGTGTATAATTACTATTCCCTTGGTTATACCAATTGCCGAATGGGTTTACTTGATTGTTCCCCGATGGTTGAGTACTACTACCCTGATTATTGGTATTTCAGCTTTATAATAATTGGAATATAGGTTATTAGGCTTGTTTATGGTATTCAAAGTTCTTAAAGATGTTTGAGAATCTAGGCCTAATGAATTTTCTTCAATCATTGAAATTGATTAGAAAAATTCATTCCAAATTGGTCTATCTTCCTTAATATCGCAGCAACTTGATTTGCTAGCATTTCAAAAGCATCAGATTCATGAATATTGGCTATCTTTTTAGGATTTACCCTCTCATAAGGCCATTGAAAAATTATTTGTAGGCATTTCTTCAATTAAAGCATAAGCATCATTAAACTTATTTAGACATCAATGAACCACCACTAGCAGCATCGATAATAGATCTAAGAGATCCAACTAATCCATTATAAAAAGGTTTGAATTATTAACCAATCTGGTATCGAATGATGTGAAAACTTTCTTAAGAGATCTTTAAAATTCTCACATGCTTTATAAATAGATTCCCTTTCAAACTAAAAAAACGATGTAATGTTATTTCTAAGCTTAGCAGTCTTTGATGGTGGAAAATATTTAGCAATAAATTTTTGCTCTAAATCACCCCAAGTTATGATAAATCTAGGTGCCAAGAAATTTAACCACGTCTTAACTTTATCTCTTAATGAAAAAGGAAAAAAGTCAAAGTCTAATAGCATCATCTGAAACACCATCATATTTAAATGTAGCACACAATTCTAGAAAATTGGCAAGGTGCAAATTTAGATCTTCAGTTAGTGCTCCCTTGAATTGAATATTGGATATCATTGGATAATAACAAGTTTAAGTTCAAATGAATTAGCCACTACAGCAGGATTCTGAATATTACAATGAAATTCATCTACTATAAGGTTAGCATAATCTCTTAAAGATCTAGATTCTTGATGGATTTCAGCATTTTGATTATTTTGATTTGTCATTTCTTGAATATTTTATCTTTTTCTGTATATTTTTTTTATTTTTCTTAGAGTTCTTTCTAATATAGAATTGTAAGACACAAATCTTTCAGAATCTGAACTAAGCATATATTATTATAAAACACAATAAAATAAATTACACAACAAAAATAACAACTTCCTAAAATAAATCTAATAAGTTTATATAAAACAATAAAAAGTAAAAATTAATTTTTCTTAAAATTTTTTTATCAAGTTCGATCCTCGGCAACTGCGCCAAAAACTTGATCCATCGATAATTATGCTTACGATATATATATATATATATATATATATATATATATATATATATATATATATATATATATACTCCTTTTAATGATTTTATAACGTAGATACTACGCAAGTATATGTATCGTTTATCAAGTAATATAGGACTTTCTGATTAAGCCCCAAGATATCGAACTCATAAGGAAAGTGATAAATAAAGAAAATATCTTATATGATTAAGCCCCAAGATATCAAACTCACAAGGAAAGTGATAAATAAAGAAAATATCTTCTGATTTAGAAAAGGAAAATTAAATTTTTTACTTTTAGGAAAGATCTTATTCAAACTAAAGATGATATTTAGGAAATATAATTCGATTCTTTTTGTAATTTTATAATTTTAGATGAAAATAAGCAACTACTTTAACTGAACTTTTGTAAGATGAAAACTTATGCAAATAAAATATCATTTTCCTTTTTATGAATCAGTAACAAGTTATGGAGAATATTTGTTGTGCAAATATCTTAAAATGTGTTGTGTCAAATAGGAGCAATTATATTATTTACCCTTACTAGAGATGCTATAAAGAACATAGGTTAATTCACTGTTTTAAAAATCTTGAAGATGGCTTAGACAGAAAAGATACTAGCTCTCACTCTAGAGTGTCCTTGATTCCCTCCACCGGGGTGCTAACATCTTGTATCAAAACATAAAATAATAAATCAAATTGGGGGCTTTAGCCTGTCACTGTAAAGCCCTATAATTCTACGCCCATCAAAGTATATCTCCCTATTTATTTTCACTCAACCATATGAATTACATTCTCACCCATACAATCTCATGTGATTCTTTCTAATTGTTGACTGAGACAGTTTGAATCTTACATGTTCTAATAAAAAAATTTTAACATCTTAATTGGTCAAATCAAGAAGTAAATAAAGTGTAAGGTTTTGAATTATCACAACTTCTTCCAACATTTAAATCCTATACTTCACACAAAGTATTTTCATAACTTAATTAATTCATCACTTAAGGAAAAAGATAAAAAAAACTACTCAGAAATCATGGAGAAAATGCAATCACAACTTGGTTTAAAAGTATAAATCATAGTAAAAACACAAGAAGCCTTAATTAAAAACTAAATGTAATACAAATATAAAGATTTATCTGTAAATCCTTTCCACCAAACTCTTGAAGTTCCTTTGAAAACTTTGTTTTCCCTTACAATACTCTTTAGAGGTTGGCGCTCAACTCCGTGGTCTCCAAATCTTAATTCTACTTCTAATGTAAACTATATAAAATGAAATAAAGATGGTGAAGTGGAGAGGTGTGTTTTTAGATAAATTCCTAACTGAAACTTCACTCTTAAACACTAACCACAACAATCATATTTCTGATCTTCAAATCATTTTTTATACTTTTTCAAAAGGTATCTTCGTATCTATTTAAATTTTGTCCAGATTCAACATATCTTCCAAGAGATGCATCCATTCAAGAATATTTTAAAGTAAATTTGGCGCTAATAGGAAGTTACTCACATTCTCACCAAGATGTGCTTCGAAAACCTCTTCAAAATGGCGCCTAAATTAAAATAACTCTTTTTTAACTGTCGCGCGTAAGCAGAAGGTATCAGCGCTTAGCCACGAGCCTAATAGCACGTAAGCTCCAAATCTAGGCGCATAGTGGCTGGGCCTTGGCGCGTAAGCGCAGGTTCTGGCGCTTAGCCGCCACACATTACATTTTCAATTTTCTTCATGTTTGCTCCAAATTTGATAATTTTTCATTCTTTTCATTAAAATCATCTATTTAATCATACATGTAAGAAAAACACACAAAGTATCTTCTATTAAAATGCAATATCATCAAAAATAGGTATAAAATATTATATATTTTAGACGGATCAGTAAGTCCAAAAATATTG
Source organism: Papilionanthe hookeriana x Papilionanthe teres (assembly GCA_022702705.1). Lineage (NCBI taxonomy): Eukaryota > Viridiplantae > Streptophyta > Magnoliopsida > Asparagales > Orchidaceae > Papilionanthe > Papilionanthe hookeriana x Papilionanthe teres. The sequence continues at coordinate 22,248,687 of CM040434.1, read as the reverse complement.
TTTGGTTTGTGACTAATAATACAACAAACTATAAAAAATAAGTGATTTATTGCATGAATAATATGGCAATATTTATTGTTCTCCTTGTGATGCACATTGTTTGAATTCAATTTTAAAGTATATTGGTATCATGCCTTATATAGTAGAGCTAGAAAAATGTGCTCCATAGTAATCATATTTATTTATATTCAAATTTTTATATTATATTGGTTGAGGAAGAGGCTATGTTAGACAAATGTTGTGTCCTGAAATAACCCACGGGGCAATAACTTTTATTAATTGAAAACTATAGATAAGTACATGTTACTAGCAAGTACTATATATTCAAAATTAGCAAAAACAACTAAAGGAAAAGAAGCAAGATCTATTATTCATATTTTGGAATGATTGTTTAATTATGACAAAAATATTTGCATAATTTATAAGGTTATTACAAACAATTGATGCAGATGAGAAACCATCACTTGGATATATTTATGATGGAATGTATAGAGCCAAAAAAGTTATTAAATGCATATTTAGAAAATTTTAATTGTCTTATAAATCATACACAAGCATCATTAACAAAAGATGAGTCGATCATCATCAAAGTATTCACTCAGCTGCATATTTTTTGAACCTATATTTCAGTATGATTACCAGAATTATTATTAAAAGCCCAAAGTAATGCAAACTTTAATTGAACTTATTGAAAAAAAAGGATGTACGTACCAAACCCACATTTGTAATGACTGAAGTTAGACTTCATCGAGATAATTTGAAACTTTTTTTAATATCAATTACTTTATCTATGTCCAAAAAAATTAAAAAACTTTTTTTAATATCAATTAATTTGAAGCATATATTCAAATCTCAATAGCGATTAGTTAAATCTATTTCTAAATTTATAGTAAATGAATATATTTTTATTTATTTATCTCTTTAAAGTTAATCATAATTAATATTACACTAATGAACGGTGAAAGATGTTTGGATACAATACTCCAAATTTTGAAAAAATGATTATTTATATTCTAAGTCAAACTTCATCTTCATCAGCAAGCGAAAGAAATTCATGCTTTTATGCAAATTCAAACAAAATGAAGAAAACTTTTACAACATCAAAAATTAAAAAACCTAGTATATGTTCGACATAATCTCAATTTGATGAATATTTATGCTTGTTAATACAAAATTTTTTTATTTTTGTGTGATATTACTTTTACTTGTGATGATAAATTATGATCTTATCATCTTAATGTATATGTTGCCTTTCAAAAAAAGAAACTATGATCTATTGGATTACACAATCATTGATGCCAAAGATTTTTTTATCATTGAAAATAAATATGCTCTTGAATTTATTATGACAATCTGAAAATTAAAATTTATTAAAATGAAACAATTCTAATCATTAAAGATGAGATTATAGAAATAATAAACAAAATAGCAATAAGTGTTACTTTTTATTATTATTAAATTTGATCATCTTGGTGAAAGAATTATCTTATTAATTTGATTTATGAATACAGGTGAATTCGTTGATACCACAAATATAGTAGTTAAAGATGTTGATTTAGATGACCTTCAGGAGAGATTTTGGAGAAGCGACTTTTGAGGATGAAATTTTTAGAGAGGCAACGTTTACGAAAGCAACTTAAATATACTTGATCTTATAATATATTATTTTGTATTAATTTCATATTTCGATATCTATTTTCTATGTTTTGCGCTTCTCAAGAGACAAATTTTAGGAGTTCAATATCTATTTTTTTTTTATTGTTTTTTGTGCTTTTTAAGAGACTTATTTTGGAGTACAATAATAGTCTTCATGCACTAATAAAGTATCATATATATATTAATTGTTTATTGTCTTAATATATTAGAACTTGTATTTGTATTAGATGCCACTACAATTTGCCATGCACTAATGCAATTGAGTACTTGGTACTATTTTCTTATCTATTTCTTACTTACAAATCCTTCTCTTTATGTTAACATTTTTCTTCTTATTTCCTATTTAGAAAGAGTTTCTTAAAGGAATGAAATTGAATATTATAAATAACCAACATTGATATATGCTATAAAAGGAAAACTTTAACCATTTAAATGAGCTATTTAGATTTACCATATGATTAAAATTGTATCATAAATTTTTCTAATACTACACATTATGATATTATTACATCATTTGATTTATATTTAATTTTCTATTATTTATGACATCACTCAATTCAACCTTCCAGTTCAACCTCAATTCAATATCTAGAGCTTAAATCCCTCTCTCAGCCAATTCAATATTCAATCCGATTATCAAAACCTTGAAATTAGCACCTCAAACGAGTGAATGAATGGCCTACGAGCTAGAGATTTCTGTTAAATTATGGGCTTTGCCTGTCTGCGCCTTTTACATTGCTTAAACAAAAATGGAAAAAAAAAATAATAAGGAAAAATGACTCCATACGAGGAAGGGTTGAGCATGATGATCCCTCTAACTGCAAAGTTGCTCCGCAAGGTTTGATCCTGAGAAACCAAATTGATGTTTCTACAATGCGGATTTAATCGCTAGAAAAGTGCATGACCAATTTATTTGTCTATATTTCTAAATGTATAAATTGACTAAGCTTTATCATGCAAGCAGAAAATCGATATATAAATTTTAATATCCAATAATTTCTCAAATCTCAGAAACTTACTGCGCGATAAATCTCAGAAACTTAATCCATTGGAAATTACCTGCAAATAAATCATAGATTTACTACTCAGAGCTCAGCTCCAACTGAATGTGGAATTAACGTTGAGAATACAAATTTGAAAAGAGCTATTATATTTCCCAATGCTATAAATGTTCATAGATCCTTAAAAAATTAGAGTTACAAATATACAACACAGGCACTAATCTCTCATTAAACCTCTCAAAAAACAGTCAAAACGAAAGGAGAGATAGATCAGCTCAATTTATGCCACAGCCCTGCTCTCGCCATAATCGTGAATGCTACTCAATCAGGCCGGAATTAAGATCACACATTGAGACTAAATTTGCTCACTGAGGAAAAAAGATTCAAATGAAATTAACAAATAAAATATACATGATATGAATTAAATTATATTCAAAAGAACAAATGCTTGTTAAGTTTCTATCCTGAAGCATTAGATGAGTTGCCCTCCAACCAACTTGGGCTTCCCATTAAGGCAGCATCAGTCTCCGACAGTGGTGCTGCAAGTAAACGTTAATCAGCAATTATTATATTAGGGCTGCTAATTTTGGTTTGAGTTTGAATTCAATAAACATAGTAAATACAAATCAACCCGTTTAATATTGAAATTATCGTCATCTTTCCGTAAATAATTTTTTGTTATTTGCTACATTGTTGACCACATGGTTTGTTCTGCACACTTAGTGTTTTGCTCGAGTAGTGTTTTGTTCGAGTACATGCGATAGCCTCATATATTTGAAAAAAAAAGTTATTCTCCATAAGATAAATTTATGATATTATCTTCAAATAAAAAATCAAAATCATATATTCTTAACATGTCTGATAGAAAAGTACCACTTAGACTGAAAGGAAAACTTTATAAGATGGTGATGAGATTTGTAATGCTCTATAGCACAGAATGTTGGCCTTTAAAAGAGAAGCATAAAAAAAGTTAAGTGTGCCGCTATGAGAATGCCTAGGTGGATGAGTGGTTTGACACTAAGAGACAAAATACGAAATGAACATATCCATGATAGGGTTTGTGTAGCTCCAGTGGCGGACAGAATTAGAGTTGACTTAGATGGTTTGGTCACATAAAATATCGACCATCTGATGATCTAATTAGGAGAGTAGATCTCTTAGATTCAACTTGTGTTAAGAAAAGACAGGTAAGACTTAGAAAGACACGGACAAATTGTATAAAAACTTATCTTAATTTATTAGTATTAAATGAAAATATGGCACTCCATAGGACGCAATGGAGAAAAAAGATTCATGCAGCCAAACACCATTTAGTGGGTTAGAGCTTGCTGTTTTTGTTGTTATTTTTATTGTTGTTGTTGTATATGTTAATCTCAACATAAGAACTAAACAATCAAATTATTTCCTTTTCAATAATATTTAACCACTATAATAAATCTTGGTGAAAAAATGACTTGGTTTTAATGGCTGGCTAAAAATACCATTCGTGTGTAGTCTTTTAAAATAAATTCCACTTAAATTTTATACACAATAAAATAAATGCTCAAGTACATGTTCTGAATACTATAAACTACAAAATATGTATGTATGCCTGTGTGTGTAAAGTACAAAATGTCTGCATCTAAATATATACGTAAATGTGAGTGAGTGTGTGTGTGTAATATGCCGAGTCAAATGTGCCCTGCAATTTATGTAATATTATTTTATTTTATTTTTAAAGATACTTTTTTTAATTATTAATTACTTTTCAACATTTTTAAGGTTTCTACTTTTCCAAAAAAAACAGCACAAGTGACGCCAGGGTCCAATGAGTCCCTATGCCAGGGCTGAGTCATCTGGAATTCCACCATCAGGAATGAAAAGGAATGCAGTATAAAAAACCATCGAGTTGGATCAACATTACCAAGCAAGTCTTCATAGGCATCCTCAAAGAATGAATCATTCATCACAAAGGGAGGCGAGAACACTTGGTCGATGCATTCCCCGATATCAGGAGAGAAAGGCGGCTGTTTTCTGTGACTAATCACAGCATCAGCCTCCTTTCCAGGAAGGCTGGTGGAAAGCGGAACAAAGAAATGCTCGGATTCATCACTGCTTTTCTCTTCTGAAACCTCAGAATTACTTGATGGACCAGACAATGCAGCTTCACGAACAGCACGCCTGATATTTAGAGCATATAAAACCCCATCTGCCAGCAAGGAAAGAAAAGAAAAAGCTGCTATGAGAATTGTTTCCATACGTTTAGTCAAAAGATAAATGTTTGTACAGAAAAGTGCCAAAACCCGACTCTTTTTAAAGGTCCATGTTATTCCCAGAATCTATAAAAGTATCAAATTAGTCCGCTGACTTATTAAAATGGGGGCAAAAATAGTCTATCTTGGAGACAATTTCAACCCATATTAAACATTTTGAGAAATAATTTGGCACTTTTATAGACTATGATGCATTTGGAAGGGCTTTTGGTCTGCTTATCCTTTTGAAAAGAAATGCTATGCCATTTGGAAATTGTGATTCACCTACTTTTCGTCGCCGCCCATTTTCGGAACGACGAAATGCTGAACGCCAGCAGGAGTGTCCATTCTGTAATTCTAATAACGTTCTGAGTGAGAAATGACTATCCTACATATCTAACGTTCTGAGTGAGAAATGACTATCCTACATATCTACAATTCGGTAGATCCTCTACTCTATACCCGATATGACCCTCGCCCCGTTATTATATGTTGTGATAGTGCTGATGGGGCTTCCCGATTGTCCTCTGTGGTTGTGATATGTTGCTTACTGTTTTACCTATTTGATTTGTCTATTTTGTGATGGTGGTGGTGGTTTGATACTTGTCACTTAAACTTGAAATGTGCCCTTGGGCTTCTCAAAACGCGAAGTGTGGTTTGATTTGGTTCTTGCTGTTTGAAACGCGAAGTGTTGTTTGAAGGGGAAATTACATACATATCACACAATTCTTATGAATGTACATTTCTCACATCTACAAATTTAAATTTGCTTGCGTCTAAAGCGATTGTGCCTTGGGCTTCTAGCTTGAACTTGAAGTGGTTATGATCTTAGGCTTCTTGGTTTACCTCTTTGTGGCTATTTGGTTCTCGACATTTGAAATGTGAAGTGTTATTTGAAGAGGAATTTACCAGCACATAAAACAATTCTTATGCATGTACATATCTAGCATCTAAAAATTTAAATTTGCTTGTCTAAAGTGGTTCTGCCCTTGGGTTTCTCCCTTTAACTTGAACTGGTTGTGCCCTTGGGCTTCTTGGTTTTCTCTCTATGGTGATTTAGATCTTGCTGAGTGAAATGTGAAGTGTTTTTTGAAGGAGAATTTACGTGCACATCACACAATTCTATATATCTAGCATCTAAAAATTTAAGTTTGTTTGAAAGGGTGGAAATCAGTAGGACCTAGTAATATCCCAATTGAAGTATAGAAACATTTAGGAGATTTGGGAGTTCCTTGGCTTACTAAACTCTTTGATATCATTTTAACAACTAAAAAGATGTCTAAGGAGTGGAGTCCTCATTTTTAAGAATAAAGGAGATGCACAAGAGTGTTCAAATTATAGAGGAACTAAGTTGTGACATACTTTAAAATTATGGGAGAGGTTAATTGAATATAGGTTAAGACGTGATATAAAGATTTCTCATAATCAGTTTGGATTTATGTCGGGTGAGTCTACTATGAAGCTATACATTTATTGAGTGGTTTGATGGAGAAGTACAGAGAGATTAAAGAGGATCTACATATAATTTTTATTTACTTAGAAAAAAAACTACCATAAGTTTCTAAGAAAAGTCCTTTAGAGAGCTCTAGAAAAGAAAGGTGTTGATATGACTTATATTCAAGTCATTAAAGATATGTATACTAGAGATGTTACATGTGTTTGAATAGAAGGAGGATCAATCAAGTATTTTCCTATTTCAGTTGAATTACATTAGGGATCTGCTTTAAGCCCATATCTTTTTGCTTTAGTTATGGATGCTCTTACTGGAAATATACAGCAGAGCGTACCTTGGTGTATGCTTTTCGCTAATTATATCCTTCTTGTTGTTAAGACTCGAGAAAGAGTTAAGGAAAAACTTGAATTATGGAGTTCTACAATGGCTTCGTTTAAGTAGAACTAAAATTAAATACATGGAATGTAATTTTAGTAGTAGATCTAGTGATATATTTGTAACAATGGGTGATCAAATCATTAAAAGGTGCAAATATTTTAGATATCTCGGGTCTATTGTTCAAAGTGATGTTGATATAGATGCGAATGTTGCTAAGAATTCAAGTTAGTTGGTTGAAGTGGAGGAATGCTTCGTACCTATTGTGAAAAAAAAATACCACTTAAATTGAATGGAAACTTTTATAGATGGTGAGACCTGCAATGCTCTATGGCATAAAATGTTAGTCTTTAAAAGAGAAGTGTAAAATAAAGTTTAAGTGTTACTGAGATGAGAATGATTAGGTGGATGAGTGGCCTAACGCTTAGAAACAAGATGCCAAATGAATATATCAGTGATAGGGTTGGTGTAGCTCTAGTAGCAGACAAGATTAGAGTAGTCTTAGATAGTTTGGTCACATTAAATGTCAACCATCTGATAATCCGGTTAGGAGAGTAAATGTCTTAGCTTTGACAGATGTTAAGAAGTCACAGGTAGACCTAAAAAGGCTTTGGCAAATTGTATAAATAATTATCTTAATTTATTATAACTGAAAATATGACATTCAATAGAATGCAATGGAGAAAAATTATTCATGAAGCTGACCCCAATCAGTAGGATAAAGGCTTGTTGTTGTTGTTACTGAAAGGTGTGGCATTGCTTTTGGTTGTGATAGTGAACTTGTGAAGCAACAAGGCACAACCACTTGGGCATGGTTTTGATGGCTTTGGTTTTTGTAATGTATTTAGAGCAACGATGGAAAAGAAAAACAAAGAGCTCGACTGTTTACCAATTGTCACTTATATAATTGTCCCTACATGTTTGCCACAAATACTACATGGTCTTAAAGTACACATCATATTGTTAACTACGAATACTACTTGGTATCACAGATGTCAATGTTAAGCACAGGTTTTAAAGTTTGTATGATATAGTCGGTGATCTTGGATGGAGCATTCTTTGAAAAACTGATCTCACTGAGCTCTAATTCGATTTGTTATTTTTTAAAAATTTTATTTCAGTTTTTATAATTATCTTTTATTGTAGGCTAAATTATTATTTTTCCTCCAAATAGTTTATCTACATGATAAATCAGATAGGTAAATAAAAGGAAGGTGTGATATCAACCATTTGGGAGAGTGAGGCAACAATCAAATTCGATCGTTTATGCTTGAAAGAGATACAAATTCGCAATAAACCGACCAAGTACTTCAACAAAGAAGTTTGGCAGAACATTATTAAAGACTTTTATAAAAAGAAAATAGAAAGATTGTATGATAGTACTCAGTGGAAGAACAAATTTGTAATTCGGCAACATTATATAAATTTTCAATGTCTTCACCAAGTTAGTACATTCATGACCGTATATGAAACGTTTAATTTGAGGATATATGTAATAAGGATTTTATTATTCAGGGAAATATTACCCTATCAATTTGGGATATCCATCATAACAAGATTTCTTAAAGTTCTTCCCCGACACGATATACCATTAATTTTATTTTGAGTGTCACAGTTAAGTGATAAGAGAAAAGAATGAATTATTCAACAAAAAACACTCATCATTATAAAGTGTTATCGAGAGAGCATTCAGCGTATATAAGAAGTGGGTCATGCTCCGAGATATGCTGACATAATCTTTCAAAAAACAAGTAAAGATGATTGCTGTAATGATAATGTTACATAATTTTATACGAAGATATCCTTCTCGGAACGATATTAATTTCAGGATCTTAGATAAAAATCCAACATGCAACTTGTGGAAATATTCGAACATCGAGTCAGACAATGATTGTCAACTTTGGTAGAAATTATTTCAACGTATTAGAAGGGGAGGACGCAATGGAGAAAAAGGATTCATGTAGCCGACCCCACTTAGTGGGATTAAGGCTTTGTTGTTGTTGTTGTTGTTGTTGTTGTTGTATTAGAAGGGGAGGATGTTCAGAAGATGATCAAGTTAAAAGAAGGGCTTAAAGATGTTTTGGTGAAGTGTCTTTGTGAACTCATCCAATGTCTTTAAGGGCTTAAAGATGTCTTGGTGAACTCATCCAATGTCTTTATGTAGTGTTGTGTAGTGACTTCTTGTAGATGTTAACTATTTCAGATGTATTGAGGATTTGTAGATATCTACTTTCTATATTTATGTAGTTTTTGCATTGAAGAGTTATTGATGTTTACTTTCCGTATTATTTCATAATTATGAAATCAAATAAATTTTCTATTCTTCTATTGCATATCTACACTTATTTGTCAATTAAAACTATAATGTATTATAATCTCATGAAAACGAGTTCAAGGTCATTAAGTACTTCAATAATTATGTACTGTCACTATGGTGCGCAGTATTCTGAGTACACATCAAAATGAGAGGCAGCTATGGGAGGATATTTTATTGTTGTCCCAGATATAGAAACATGAAGATTGCCGACTTTGTTGTGGTGCTAATGATATAGATGAGTTTGCTCCGGATAGTGATCAAGTGAGGAGAAATATTATAGAAAAAAATTATTCTGAAGACTTGATCGTCTGGACATGAAGGTGAACGTCATTATAGCATTGCTGGTTATTTTTATAGTGCTTACTATCGTGGTATTATGCATGAAATGATAACCTACAATTGATGCATTGGAGAAATTTGGACTCCTAACATGTTTTTTGTATTGTTGGAGTTGTTTTTATTATTCTACTATGATTATTTTGAAAACTACAACATTCAAATAAATTACATATATAAGGGGATAACAGTTTCTTTCCGTCAGAAACAGCTCCAACACAGCAGATTATCTAAACAAACACTTGCTATTCCAACAACAGCTTTTTGACAATACATGTGAGGCTACTTTTTCAAAAAATAGCAGCCGCCCTAAACACAACACTAAAATGACCTCATGTAAATAGTCAGGGATTATTTTGGCACTTCACACAATATTTGTATAAGAAACATGCTTATGGTAAGTATAGAATTAGCTGGTACCGAAGGCTAACCTTCTGCTGCAACATCTGCACAATCATTTCCAAAAGGTTGGCCTACTGACTTCACTGCAAGAATATTTTCTGACTTAGCAGCGGGTGGAGCAGCTGTGGCATGCCGCTTTCCAGAATACGTACTCTTTCCTGATGAATTTGGTGTTAGACTAAACAAATGTGGAAGTTTGAGAAGCGGGCTGCCAGAAACCTTTCCAGATTGAAGAGAGAGATTGGAAGCCATCTCAACCAGTTGATCTGTATTTTCCTGCTACAAAATATAACCACGAGATATTTTAAAACAGTTCAGGGCAAACAGCAAAGGAAAGAGCGAAGAAAGTTGGAACTAAAACCATACGAAATGAAACAGCACCATAATAAATATATTATTCAAGCCCAAGGGCTAATTGCATACTTGGAGCCTTCCACTGCTTTGGGCCTGGGTTGGCGAGCTTGATCGCTCATCATATTCATCTAGTGCAATTGGTGAAATTCTATTCACTTCTTCGGTCAGCTCCGCTATTGACTTCTGCATTACTGGGACTGCGTCTTTAAGTTGGTTGATAAGCCCCTGCTTTTAAGAAAGATATACTTAATCTATTGTTTTGAAGTAAAAGAACAAACAATTACTATGACATTTTCATAATAACCTATAAGATTACTCAATAATAAAACCACATGTAGCTATTGAAAGGTTCAGAAGTTATTTAAATTGCTAACATGAAATATTGTTAAGCTTTAATACAGTTAACTTTTAAGTTATCTTTAACGCAAATAAATGAATTGGTTTAAAAAAGTGGGATATAATAGGCATCATAAAACTTGTAGAACACTAACAGCGGGCAAAATATGGAGAAAATTCCTGGTTTCTCTACAAACTATTGTTCCAACTTATGATTGATACGATT
>CM040434.1:22178000-22233000 GCA_022702705.1 Papilionanthe hookeriana x Papilionanthe teres | reverse complement strand
TAGCAAGATCCACGATTTCACAGAATCTCATAGAACTAGCTCCAGCATCATTCTCCCGGTCTATAAGAGGCTTCTTTTGAATCTTTGTAAACTTCTAGAATTGATCTGCCACCATTCAAAATTATTGCACTATTGTTGCTGGGGAAGCTCTAGTATAAAGTCCATGCTCATGTCCACCCAAGAAAACTTTGAAACATGTCCTTCCAAAGTCTTCCTGATAGAATAATTGTCATTCTTTTTTGGCAAAACCAAAATTAGACATACACATAGACGGGTAATCACATGAACCAAGTCTCACGAGCAATTAAATCTATAACCTCTTCTCCCACTCCTCGTACTCAGCAGGGCATATCCGATAAACAAGTTTATCTGAAGGAACCAACCCTAGAATGAAATCAATGACAGGTTGGACCTCTGTCAATGATAGCCACCCAAGGGATAAATTGTTAGTCAAGAAATCCAGCGACTCCCTTAACAGAAGTTGCTCTTTTTCTACTATCATCTTCTCGAATTCACTACATTTTAGGATAACCAATGCTACCTTTGTTGGAGTCTCTCTCATAGGCTTAGCTTGAATCACCAGCATTTCTCTCTTAACGATTGCAAGTTGATACTCTTCTTTAATGTCTTCATTCTCTTCTATGTTACTGTCCATTTCTTCAACTACTCCATGCTCAATAAAAAATTTTACCTTCCTGTTGAGCGATCGTACAAAATGTGGTCAAAATCGTGCCCCTTAAAGCACTTAGTGGCTAGGACAAATTTAAGAATGATGGCAATCACCAACTTTTCTCCACTCACTACGGGTTTCTCCTCGGGGAGATCGGCTTGAGTGCTCCACTGGGTATTTCTTGTTGCCTCATACCAGAGTCAAACTATGTCTGTAAAGCGTAGCAGTCACCAGTTAACATTATTTTTTCACCTCAAGGCTACAGTCTGTACATCGAGTAAAGATTAATATGGTTGCAGTTGCACCAGTCCTCCAAGATATCTCGTCAAGTGCGTTCTTTTGATTCCACCAACCCACATTTCATTATGATAAAAAAAAAAAAAATTGCGTAATCCTCCACAAAAGAGTCTCTTTGGCTCACAGTGTAGATTTTTATGAACATGCCATGTTGGTAATGTAGGGAAAGATATTTTCACTACATATCCCTTTTCATATTAGACTAGGTGATGATCTTACTCTTCTTCCCTTCTCATTGCCAAATACGCTTCAGGTTCTCCCCTCACAAAAAAGTAATTTTCCATAACTTAATATTAGCTAGTTTGACTCTCATCAGGGCGTTATTTCTTCGTCACTAGAAACTTCCATATGGAGCGGATTCACTTTCTCGATTTGTTGAACCACTGTTGTGGCTATAGGTAATGTCATCAGGCTCTCTCCTCTCAAAGACGGCTAACCTCTATTATAGTTAGAGGATTCCTCAATGCATTATCCTCCAAGGTGATATATTAGACACCTCATTGAAAGTTCACCCATTGATGGCATTTTGCCAATTTCTCCCAAACAAAAGTTTGCCAGATATAGGATTGCAAATAAAATGTTGAAGAAAATTTAGGATTAAGGCTAAGAATTCTGATTGGAATGGTTAGGGTGCGGTGGATGATTGGGGGACTTTTTTTTTAGAGATTTTAGGTTAGATTGTGTAAAATTTTAGTTTGGGGGAAAAAAGAAGACGAATACCTAAAAATTTTAAGATTTGTTAGGCTCTGTACTAGATCACAACATTTTAGGATACCTGGAAGGTGTTAGAGGAAGCGGATCTTACAGGGAGAGAGTTGTGGAATGGGAAAGGAATGATAATATGAGCGGGGTCAAAGATGTTTGGAAGAGGTATTATGCGTTCCGTGGCAGAAATCGAATGTTGGACATTTGGTTGTAGCAATTTCGGTCAGCAGAACGATGAGAATGATCCACTACTAGTTCAGAAGCAAAATATATACACACTACTGGCAAAAGAAAGATAGCAAAATACTTCTGAGATCATAAAAAATAAACAAAGCCTCTAAAAACAATAACAATGATAAAAGTCTATGAAACCAAAAAAATAACAACATATAAATAGTTTCCTAATAACAAATAACATAACTAAAAAAATTATAAAAATAGAAAGGAAACAAAAATGAAAGAAATTTTGCTAGTAGTGAAAAAAAAACTGTATCTTGTGTGAAACATCAACCTGCAATCGCTGGATTTACCGTGATCCCGCTGAATTGCAGAATCCTGCTCAGGACTATAGCAGGATCAGCGATTCCGCAGAATCTCACAAAACAAGCCCCCGCTTTACATATGATTGGTTCTTGCATAAAAGTTTAAATAAACTAAAGATTATCTTGGGCTATTTTTTTGCAGCTTTGTCTAATTTCTGGGTTTGTCCAACATTTTAATAGTTTAATTCACTCATCAGCTATTCTTTTTTGACTTTCCTTCTAAATTTGCTAACTTCATTTCAGATTTGTTCGAACGTTGATATTTTAGGGTTTAACTTCCAAGTTTCTAATTCTCTACAGCTTTATTAATTCTGCAAGGCTAGTGGCTATTGCTTTGTTTTTATAATGCTGCATACAATTAAATAAATTATACAATTTATAGTATGCAATTGCATTTTATATTGTATTTTTGAATGATCTAGTATGTACTCCATTTGGCATTTCATGTAGATGTTCTGGTTAATTGAGTAGTAATTTGTTGTTGTAATTAAAAAAGTAACATTTTTACAAGTGTAACAGATTAAATTTAGTGTCATTTGAGCCAAACACAAACCTAAATCTAACCAAAATACAAACACAAGGTTTTTAAACAAAATCAAATATATGAGCATAAGCTTGAAAAAAGCAAAGATTCGTACAAGCAAAGTTCAAAGATGGGATGATGGGCCACGCTTGCTCAAGCCAAGCATACCCCTACTTACAACAGAAACACAAGTCCAAGACATGAACAATGAAATCATGATTGCACCTCAAAGAAAATATAACAGGAATATACAAGTCATAAAAAAATAATATATGCATCTAACTGGTTCTAAGGCATTCTTTACCTGTATACTAATTAAATGTTGGCGATGTTCAGCAAGGGTTGCTGCTAAGGACTCAGCATGACCACCGGTACCATCATCAAATGTACTGCGAAGTAGCTCTGGGCCCTCTCCATCATTAGCTTTGGCCTACAGAACAAAAACCTATCACTGATCCGTGCAATAATCACTGTAGGGAAAAAGCAACAGCCACTGCACCAATTTCACATAGACTTTCTCCTGTTGGTATACGCAGTTGCAAAAGGAAAATAAAAAAAATAAAACAAAATAAATGGAAAAAAAAAACTCTGACAAGAAGCTTTAGAATTCTGTTGTTACAGAAATCACACATCAGAAAAGAAATATAAACTATTTAAGCATGGAAGCAGTAAAAAGGTGTGATTGCAAAAACTTCTGAAAACTAGCCATCCTATTTATAAATGCGTAAATAGAAATCCTTACCCAGAAGAGAACACAACACACCTCATGATATATTTGGTTGCCAACTAATGGAAGTTGTACTTCCTGATTCTAACAAAAATGGAAGTTTGGTTTGTACGGACAGCTTACCCTTCATATTTGGTTGTTGAAGAAGAGGAAGTGTTTGATAATGTTAGTAAAATGAATCCCTTCAATACACATGTTGATAGAGTGGCAATCAGAAGACTTAAGGCAAAGGGCTTTGAAGTCGCGTTGTGTGCAAAGTGCAAAGGGGTGGGTGTTAAGTATTAATCTATTTAAAAAAAAATTAAATAAAGGTGATGGATCTTGGAATAAATTATCTAAAAAAAGGGACCCAATAGTCTGAGAGAGGGCATCTTACCAACTATAAAGTCATTCATCATTGGATGATTTTCAGAGAGAAAACAGATTGTATCCATTAAATAATGACTACAAGCGCTATTTAAAGAATTTATTTGGCCTACCTATTATTTAATAGCCTTTCACGCTTGCTGGATGATGCCAAATGAATCCTAAAAGAATAAAAGACAAGAAATTTCCTTCATAAATAAAAATAAGACTACATATGACAAAAATATTCCAATCATGGAAATAACCACTTGAAATGTAGTGATGAAACATTCTCTATTACTTTTATTCTATCAACCTACAAACTTATATTATCTACAAATTCAAGCTAATATTGTTGATCTTGATCAATGAGATAAAAACCATTCAAAGATCAAAATTCATCATTTTCATAGTAAATAATCATTTATCAAGTATAATAAAAAACAAGAACAATGAGATGGCATATTGAAGGCTAGTTAATTATTTCATTCATGTATTTCGTATAACCATCATCAATAACCCATGAATTTGAAGATATGCCATTTTAAAATATTCACTGTTCAAAATCAAGCATTAGAAACCATCCACCAAAAAAACTTCATCTAATTGATAGTGAAATGATTTTAAAAGTTAAAAAAATCATTGCACTAATTAAGAAGTGATATACTGCTCTTACATTTAAGGGTAATATTAATGAAATCTGAATAGCTTAGAATAAATACTCCTCTCATAGTAGTGAAAAGGTCACATGCATGCGTAACTTCTTTCCCCTAACAAAAGATGCCTTCTCTCCAATCCAGATTTCAATGTTATGATCTTCAAGTGTAAGATCCAAACTCTTACTTATTTTCCCATCATTTGAAATAGTGGCAATCAAATACTATTTTAATAACTTTTAAGATCATTTAACTATAAATCAGTTGCATAAAATTTACTCAACGGAATGTTTAAATTGCATTAGAAGATATTTTGACTTTAACCGTGTAATCAATTTCCAAGACTTGGACTAAAATATATGGGGTTTTTATTATATTTAGAGTATGATTGACGTTTTGATTGGACAAATGCTAGATAAAACTAGTTTTTTAAGCCGGTTCTCTCTCTCTCTCTCTCTCTCTCTCTCTCTCTCTCTCTAATTTGCATTATAAAAATTGCTAAATGGAATTCTTGAAAAATATATCAAAAAATTTTGTTAAAATAATTAAATAAATGACATAAATTTTACTAAAAATTAAGCATACTACCAACTAATATATATCAAATACAATACAAACGAACTTAAGGGTGAATAACTCAAGTAACAATAGGAATCACTCTTAATTATTTATTTTTTTATACTTTCTTTATTTTCTTACAAGAAAAAATTCCTTGTACTTCTATGTTTTTCTTATACTTTTAAGGAAAAAATATGAATTTTAAGTATAAGCAACCACAAGTCATCCAGACGGCCACAATCATCATTCAATCGACCTAGCGGACACCGTGTTCATCACATAGTAAACGTTCATCATCCTTCTTCCCTTTCATCATCTTGGTTAACCCTTTAGGGATCAATAGATTCACCACACACTCCTACAATCTCAAATCCTAACACTCAAATCAATACAATAACTATATGAGCAGGAATCAAAGATGAATAGAAAAGAAAGAAGCCAACTTTAAATGATTCACGCTCAATGGCTGCTTGGAACATTTGATCACTCACTTCCACTCCACTTCTGAGTTAACCGCACTCCTACAAGAGTGACCAACGTAAAAGTCCTAGTAAGATGAATATCCACAATTGATTCAATAAACATGAAAATAACAAAATGGAAATGAAAATTTACTAGGTAAGCACTAATAGTGCTGTGAAAGATCATAGTACTCCACATTATGTAGCACCGACACCTTTAGAAATGCATCATACCCATAATGGACATATGTTGGACACGAACACGGCTCTGACACACCACTACACGTATTCGGCAATGCAAAATATATCTCAGGATTTTTATAGGAGACACATGTCTGAAACACATCTTGAACTGGCATTGGACACTTGCTCGACACGATTTGAGGAAAAGTCATGCAAGTGAAGATAAAAATTTTAAATGTGTAAAGCCCTAAATATAACTATTAACCTCATTTTCGGTCGACACTTCTCCTCATCACTTTCCCCATCAAGATCAAGGTTTCCTTCATAGTGCCCTTAGGTGGTTGATCTTGTCCTGACTTGGAGCTTAGATTACCTTAGATAGATTTAAGATTGACTTAAATTAAAACTAGAATTAAAAATAATTCACACTTAAATCTAAGTAAACAAACCCAAATTAAAATTTAAAATTGAAATAAATTAAATTTAACATAAAAAGAACCAAATGTATCGTGCACTCTACAGCTCTCGTCATTATGCTTGAAAGAGCTTACTATGAGTTCGATGGTTTTTTGACATCATTTTTACGTGAATCTGTGAGCCTCAAGTTTCCATGCATGAATTCTCTAATGTAAAAAGTTTTCTTCGAAGCGTCATTTCAAGAAACGGATAACACGAGTGCTTCCGGATCATCGACACCGATCAAATAAGCTCACTCGCGCCTAAATCGGACTTTATTTGGGGGTGCATCAGAGCCACAATGATTTGGAGAATAATAGTAATAATAATAATAACAACAACAACAACAACAATAATAATAATAATAATAGCAATAATAACAAAAAAAATAATAATATAACTAATATATGAATATTAAAGAAAATGACCTTAAAATCTTATAACTTGAATCAATATCTAAATTAAAAAACACAAACTTAAACTTAACACAAATTTAAATTAACGTAAAATTACAAATCTTAACATAAAGCTACACCAACAATTATCTCAAACTTACACTTAAGTTAAATCATAATTTAATTAAAATCGAATAAAAAATTAAGTTAAACAAAACAAACAAACAAACAAAATTAAAATATTAAATTAACATAATAAATTTAAACTTAGAAATTAAATCATAACCTAACATAAATATTAAAACTACAATTAAAATAGTTCAAACTCAAATCAAATTCACAATATAAATATAACTAAATTTAAAATAAACATGAAGCTTAACCAAAACAAAAAACATTAATTGAAATTAAAATCAACAAATCATAAAACTTTCTCACAAATATGGATTGGGTGGTACATATGTAAATAACCCCGAAAATTGAAACTAACAAATTCTTAATTTAAATTAAATTAATTAAATAAAATTAAATTTAAATCAACTAAAATCTAATCTAATCATAAATATAAATTAAAATAAACAACATATTAAACATGATTGAAATTAAAATTAAGATCAAACCTGAAACACATTGATTTAAAACTAAACAAAACAAAAAAAAAGAGAGAGATTTACATATGTACCACTTAGTTCCTATATATTTACATATCTAGCACTTAAAACTCCTTTTTTTTAACATTTATGTTACATTCTCCATCCATGGAAGCTAGAAGAGTGGCGTAAGTGTAAAAATTTAAATTCTAAGGTATGCACATGTAAATACACAGAAAATAGTGGTATGTGTGTAAATCCCAAATCTAAAACCCATCCAAGTCAATACTCAATGCCCTAAGCCCTTTTTAATTCCCACCGCTTGATCTTGATCAAAGGTGTAGGGCTCCAAATAAAAGCTCTCATATCATGCCTAGAAGGGAAGGCTTTTTTTGTCTCATTTTTCCTCCCCCACCCCCAAGTCTTTCCTTGCAGTTGAAAGGAAACTCCTCCAAGTCAAAAGTCTCTCCTCCCCTCCATTGCATGAACTAGCAGTCTTCCCCTCCTATACATTCAATAGAGCTACAGGGAGAAACGAACGAACTTACTCCGTTCTTCAATCCAAAGCTAGGAGAACCAAGCCTAGCCATGAGGAATCGCAAGGTTCTCCCTCTCATATTTGCAAGGTCAGCAAACTGAAGCCCTCTTCCTCTCTTGTTTCCGTGCACAAGCAAGAAGCCGAAAACCCCACAAGGGCTGCTCTAATACTTCATAAAACCTGTTCAAGATACATGAAGAGTCGAACAAGCGGAGTAGTCGGCCTGAATCCTCAGAAAGGCATATTCCCCTTTAAAAAAAAAAAAAATATCAATTCATTTATTATCATTGGTAGTAAGATGTAAGTGATAAATATGTCCAAATAAATTGTTTGTGTGAAATGTGATGCACCTCATGTGGATTGTATTAGGTAATCGCAATCACCTGTATTCACACGAAGATGCTTTGCTTACATGTGGTCTTATAGCTTCATTTAACTTCATATATATTGGAGAATTCTTTCACATATGTCGTATTATATTTATCTTGTTTAAACCCTCCTGATATGTTCCCTAAAGGTTGTCCAAAATTTCTTCAAACTGCAACCCACTATCTTGCTGAAATTTGCATAACTTTGTCTTGCACCATTTGAAGCAAGTATAAGTCCTTCTCAAAGCAGCCTTTGAATTTGACATAAAAACTGCTCAAATATGGCACAAAATCAGCCAACAAAATAGCATCAAACCCCTGCACAAATCTACTACAAAACAACCCCAAAACTCATTCAAGCGTTGCACAAGTTTAGCACCCAAGAAGCCCTCAAAATCAATTCAAGTTTGTTGAGATTTCAGCTCTCAAACAACCTCCATATTACAGTTAAATTATTCCCAAATCTATCGATCATTTAACCCATACAAAGCATAAACTCAACCCCTTTCTTGTTGCTCTCCGAAACAATTAAGAAAATCAGATATCTTATATACATGACTTGCAATTCGTATGCATTTACATGCATAACACTGAAAATTTTACATGCATAACAAACAATTCCTATGTTCCTATTGTTTAACGCCCAAACAAATACATTCATATACACCACTCAATTTTCATGTATTTACATATTTAAAACTTAAACACATTTTTTAAATAAATATTATTTTACCTATGCATGAAGAAGTGTATTGTTCTATTTAAAAATCAAGATAGTTGTATATTTGATATGATGCAAAAGATATTTTTGAAGCGACATGCAAGACTTAATTGATAGAGATGTAAATATGTGAGATCCAGTGACATGTATGTAAATTATATATGTATGTGTATATTTAACAATTATACTTCCATTTTTACGTACATACCACCTTACATAAGCATGCAAAAAAATTCAGAAAACAAACAACATTAGATGATGATATTTTTTGTAATGCAAGATTTTCGGTGGTATAAATGTAAAAGTGAAAGTTTTAAGTGTTACAAATGTAAGAATTAGGGTGTTATGTGGTGTGTGTGTAACCCTTCTTTTATCTTTCGTGCATCCAAACTCATTTATGTTAATATTGATTTGTCTTTTAGATGATTTAGATATATAATATTCAATTTTTATCTATTCACATGTCCTACATTTAAATTTTAAAAAAATCTAATTGTGAGATTTGTAAGTAAATAAAAATTAGATGATAGGCATGTAAAACTCTTTTGTATGCATATGTGACATCTTAACTTTCATATTCATTTGATTGTTTGCATGCTTATCACTATGCACGTTTTTTTATGATCGTATACCGAACTGCTTCTCATAATATCTTCTCTATCTATTTGCGAGCGAAAATTTGATTGTCGTTTGAATGTCGAGTACTCATAAAGCTACCCTGAAGCAAGCAAGATGGACGGCATCAAACTTTGCATTGGTAAGATTTTTCCAAAACCTCTCTTCATTTCTTTTAGCACCGTCTGTACATACCTTTGTGGGGGTGGCGGTCATCGATTGTTGGTATACCCCCTTAAGGGATGGCAGTCCTCAGTCATTGATGTACCCGTTCAGGAAGTGGCGGTCCTTTGTTTTTGAGTCGTTTGTACACTCCTCTGTAAGGTTGGGCAGTTCACACTTCTTGATATAAATGTATGTAAAATCATTACTATGATTGACAGGGATATATATATATATATATATATATATATATATATATATATATTTGTGTGCGTGCGTGCGTGTGAATGTATTTGCTTTCTTTCACATATGCACTTCTCTTTTTTATTCATGAGTATATGATTTTGAATTTGGTCAATCCATTTGGGGGTTAGTTCAAAATCATAATTTTATGTTTTTTTCTTTTGCACGTGTAGAAGGAGGGTGCTATAAAAAACATAGTTTGCGTGTTTAGGTGCCACCTGGGTTAGACAATTAGCTCTAGGTTCACACCACACTCAAGTAAAGACATAAGTGCAGTCTATGCGGAGACATAAGTGTCTCTATGATGTCTACACTTAAATGATCCTAAGCTAGGGGCCTGGTTTTGTTTTTTAATGTGTTAAAGTCAAATGGATAATCAAAAATATCTTACTTGAGTATGTGTGTGTTGTAAACCTAGAGCTAATCGACTCACCCAGATGAAACCTAAGCATACAAACTATATTTTCTATCGCACACTCTTTGTACATGCGACACAAAACAGAAAGCATAAATTTATCATTGAAAACAAACCCCTAAATTGATTTACCAAATTCGAAATCATAAACTCATGAATAAAAGAAAGAAGTGCCTATGCAAAAGAAAGTAAATACATTCACATATATATATGCAAAAGAAAGTAAATACAATGTTTTCTTAGTCATTTAAAAATAGCAACTAAATTAATTAGCTCATGGGTGTAATAAAATATTGCGTTTGGAGTCCAAACGCATGCTGTGTTCGGACAAGAGACGCGATGCACTGATCACGGCGGAGGAAAAAAAAAAACCATCGCCTGTGATCCGTGCATCGCGTTCGTTGTCCAGAAGAAGCTCTGCGTCCGGACTCCGGACGCAATATTTTTTTCATTGGTGAAGCCTTGTGATGCAATGGGTACAACTATGAAGCTTTGATGAAATACCTTTTTTTCTCGAAAGGAGGACTGACATCTATCATGGAAAGATGTATGGGGTAGCAGCTTTTCTTTTATGCGAACATAGTTAAACTTGTTCATTTATGTTCACGAAGAAACTCTTTTGTCGTTCTACAAGTAACTTGTTAAATACTTTATATTAAGTTTGATAATAACTCATATTATATATATGATATGTTATTTAAATAAAATTTAAATAGTTAGAATTTATTTAATTATTGATTTAATAGTAATATAATATTATATAAATAATATTTTTATTTTAATTAATAATTATACATTTATTTTTTTAATAAGAGACTAGTAATTTAGAATAAGATATTTACAGTTCAAGAGATTGTTTTAAAATATTTTCCTAGTAGAGCTTTCATAACTTTGAAAGTAATGAGTTCATTTTGTATGACCATCACATTGCAATTTCAACAACATTAATGTGAATTGCCTTATTGGTATTATTTTTTTATTAATATGATCAAGTAAATGATCATTCCTATAACTTTGGGATCAATTTAGTTCTTCTACTTACAAAATTTGAATTAGTGTAGTTCTATCAATAAGAATTATGTAGCTTATCAGTAAAGTTCAAAGATTTTAGAATTCATAATCAACAAATTAGTAGGTGCAATTAGAATTGTAAAATTATTTATTATATCTTTATATGAAAATATAGATTCTCATTTGAATTTTTAGCTCTTTTATTAACTTGCTTAAATACTTGTTCACTTGTCGTAAACAAATCAAGTACAAATCAAGTTCAAACATTAAAAAAGTTAAACAAAACAGGATTGAACAAAGTATGAAAGCCCGACTCAAGCTCAAGTGAAACATGAACAACATATAATTATACCAAGCTAAATTACAGCCATACTTATACAACAAAAACAACAAAGCCTTAATCCCACTAAGTGGGGTCGGCTACATGAATCCTTTTTCTCCATTGCGTCTTATTTAGTGTCAAATTATCGTTTAATTCTAATAAATTAAGATCATTTTTTATGCAATAAGCCTAAGTTTTCCTAGGTCTACCTCTGCCTTTCTTAACATAAGTTGTATTTAAAACATCTACTCTCCTAATCGGATCATCAGGTGGTCGACGTTTAGTGTGACCAAACCATCTAAGGCGACTCTCTCTAATTTTATCTATCACTGGTGCAAAACCAATCCTATTACAGATATAATCATTTCGCATTTTGTCTCTAAGTGTAAAGCCACTCATCCACCTAATCATTCTCATCTCGGCAACACTTAACTTAACATTATGCTTCTCTTTTAAAGGCCAACATTTAGCACCATAGAGCATTGAAGGTTTTCCTTTCAGTCTTATAAAATTTTCCTTTCAGTCTAAGCGGTACTTTTCTATCACACAAAAGGCCGGACGCATTCCTCCACTTCAACCAACCAATCTGAATTCTACTATTAACATCCCCATCTATATCACCATCGCTTTGAAGAATGGACTCGAGATATCTAAATCGTTCACACCTTTGAATAATTTGATCACCCGAGATATCTAAATCGCTTTGAATAATGTAAATAATTTGATCACCCCATCTACAGCCATACTTATATGGCATCCAAAAAATATTAAGATATAAAGTCTTGTTTGCTGAATTTATTTGCATGCACATGTAAGGTGGTGTGTATGTAAAAATGAAAGTGTATTTGTTAAATATACGCATACACAAAAAATTTATATACATGTCACTGGATCTCACATATTTACATCACTAACACTTAAATTTCATGCATATCACTCAAGTCTTGTATCACATCAAAAAAATCATTTGCATCATATCAAAAATACCACTATCTTGAGTTTAAAATAGAGAAGCACATTTCTTCGTGCATAGGTAAATAACAGCTATGTAAAAATTGTGTTTAAGTTTTAAATATGTAAATATACGAAAGATGAGTGGTGTATATATAAATATTTGTTTAGGTGTTCAACAGTAGGACTAAAAAATTGCTTGTCATGCATGTAAAATTTTCAGGTGTTATGCAGCAAATACATACAATTGCAAGGCGTGTATATAAGATATCCAATTTTTTTTAATTGCTTAGGAGGGCAACTAGAAAGAGGTTGAGTTTATGAAATGCATGGATTAAATGATGAATCGATTTGAGAATGATATACGTATAATGTAGAGGTTGTTTGAGAGCTGAAATTTCAGCAAGCTTGAATGGATTTCGAGGGTTTCTTGGGTGTTAAGCTTGAGCAACGCTTAAATGATTTTTGGGGTTGTTTTGTAAAGATTTATGCAAAACTTAAATGCTATTTTGTGAGCCGATTTTGTGCAAGTTTTGAACAGATTTTATATCAAATTCAAAGGTTTTTTTGAGGGATTGTACCTATTTCAAATGGTGTAAGGCAAAAATTTGTGCAAATTTCAACAAGATGGTGCTTTACACTTTGAAGAAATTTTGGATAGCCTTTAGGGAACACATCAGTAGGGTTTAAATAAAGTAAACATCACACGCTAGATGTGAAAGAATCCTCCAATATCCATGTAGTTAAATGGAGCAATAAGATCACATGCACGCAAAACATCTTCATGTGAATACAAGTGATTGTGATTACCAAAGAAAATACATATGAGACGCATCACATTTCACATAAGCAATTCATTTGAACATATTTATCATTTGCATCCTAGTACCAATGATAAGAAATGAATTGATAAATTTATCAAAAAATGGGAATATATCTCTATGAGAATGATCCAGGTCGGCCTAGTTTATTTGTTTGACTCATCTTCACATTGCATCAAAAGGATTTAAGAAGGATTAAAGCAGCCTTCACGGGAATTTCAGCTCCTTGCTTGCGCATGGAACAAGGCAGAAAGAAGGCTTCGGTTTGCTGACCTTGCAAACATGAGGGAGAAAGTTGCGATTCCCCATGACTCGGCTTGGTTCTTCTAGCTTCGGATTGAAGAGGGGAGTAAGTTCTTTAGTTTCTCTCGGCAACACTAGTGAATGGAAGGGAGGTGAAGGTTATCTGTTCATGCAATGGAGGAGAGTAGAGAACTTTGGTTGGGAGG
Organism: Papilionanthe hookeriana x Papilionanthe teres; assembly: GCA_022702705.1. Taxonomy (NCBI): domain Eukaryota; kingdom Viridiplantae; phylum Streptophyta; class Magnoliopsida; order Asparagales; family Orchidaceae; genus Papilionanthe; species Papilionanthe hookeriana x Papilionanthe teres. Next base: position 22,219,276 of record CM040434.1, on the reverse strand, counting down.
AGTTTCTTTGTCAATTCCAAGGGGAGAAGAGGAAATAAGACTGAAAATCCAAACCAATCGCCCCCTCCACACAGTGAAGGTTATCGGTTCAGTTCGTTTAAAATTAAGTGTGTTTAAAATCGACTTGTGTTCGAAATTATTCGTGAAGTTGTTGTTCGTGTTCGGCTTGAATTGTTTGAAATTAATTCAAAATGTTTGAAATGTTTGAAATGCTTAAATTGTTCCAATTACTCGAATTGTTTGAATTTTTAAAATTATACTATAATTATTAATATATTAATATAATATTATTACAACTAATATTAATGTATTATTAATAATTTATTATATATTATAATGTATATGATTTAATTTTTTAAATATGATAAATTTTTAGAGCATATAATTATTTTTAAATTATGATAAATTATATATATAATTATTTTAAATTTCGAACAATAACGATTCAAACACAATAGAACATATGATCATTTATGTTTGGTTCATTTATAAACTGAACGAAAAAAAATTGTTCGTGTTCGTCTCGTTTGCTTATCGAACGAATCGAACGCAAACTCCCTGGCTAGTCGAACATGAATTGCTCGCAAGCAACGAGCTTTTCTGACAGCCCTAACAGCGTTGATGATCTAAACACACGATCCATGTCATGGAGTGACGCTTCGGAGAAAACTTTTTACGTGACAGAATTTCATGCATGAAAAAACTTGAGGCGCACAAATCCATTTAAAAAGGTGTCAAAACACCGTCGAACTCATATTATGCTCCTCCAATCATAATGATGAGTCCAATGTAGCTTGAGAAATTGAATTTTGAACACTATAATGAGCTGGAGAAACAATTATACATTTGGGTAATTTTATGTTAAATTTAATTCATTTCAATTTTAAATTTTAATTTAGGTTTGTTTAATTAGATTTAAGTTTGAATTGTATTACATTTTAGCTTTAATTTAAGTCAAACCCAAATCCACCAAAGTTAATTGAAGTGCTAACTCAGACCAAGATCAACCAACTAAGGGAACTAGAAAGAAAACCGAAGTCTACATGGGGAAAGTGGTGAGCAAAAGTGTCGATAAAAAACAAGTTCAACAACATATCAAGCTCCTCCAACATTCATCAAAGTCGAGGGTCAAAAGTGTATCAAACAATCGTCAAAGCCGAGCATCAGCAATTCCCTCTTTATTCGTCGAAGTCCACTTCTTCAAGTTCTATATTGCATTCGATGAAGTCTAGTATGGAAGTTTTCTTTTGTTCATCGAAGTTGAATATGCATCCACTAAAGCAGAAGCGACAAGCTTTTCTGACACAACCTAAGTAAGCGTCAGATTTGTTCATTGAAGCCAATCCAAATACCTTTTGTCGAAGCCGAACCCAAACCCTGTGATGTTTGCGCTAATGTCACTATTCATGAAAGCTAAGTGAAGTCAAAGCCATCAAAATTCTTTAAATGATAATTTATATTTTCTTGTATTTATTAATGAGTTAATAGTTATAAATCAATACTTAAAACATAATTCAGTTAAATTTTGACTTAATTAATTGAAAAAAAAATGTAATTACAAGATATTTTAAATTTTAGTAAATAAGTTGACAAAATTCTTTTAAAACATATAATATATTTCTGCTTGTATACTTTATTTTGTGATGTCTCCAGTAGAGAATATTGGAAAAAAATATATTTTTTCTATTAATAACTTATTAAATATAAAAATATGTCCATAACGTGTCGTGTCCAATTTTTTACAATTATGTCGTGATGTTCTATCATGTCATGTTATATCGTGTCGTTGTGTCCATCTCCATGTTCGTGAAGAAGACATCAAAGAGAAATTTGGGGCAATATCAAGGCACACTGACAATAATTAAATATATTTTGCCTAATTTTGGACCATAATAAATGGCTTGTCTAAAGCCACAACTACCACGTAGTTGTAATCGAAAGACATCACATGTAAGTTTTTCCCCAAGAGACGTAAAGAATGATAGGTCCGAAGGATTAATTGAGAGAATAATAGGTAGTAATGTGTTAAATTTATTTTATGAAGGTAAATAAAAGAAATTACATAACAGAAAAAAATCAATGAGGAACTAAGGAAAATAAATTACATAGAAGAAGCAAGCAAAAATTTATAGTAAAATAAAAATAATTATTTGAATAAAAAATCAAAATTTATAATAATTCAATGTACAAACATACATCTACTACCAAGAGTGGAGAAAATTCCTGCCGCATCAACAAATAAATTACAATCGAGAGACCATACAATTCTTAGAAAGCTTTCCCGTCAGCATATAGAATGCATAAAAGAAGAGAGAGATTACATACAAGAGGAGAGAGATTACATACAAGAGGGAAAAAAAAACAACTTCAACGGTTACATTATATGGGAGAAATAAAAATGTAGGGGCAACACTAAGGGTTAGATTTGGGCGGCTGCAACTTTTTTTAAATATAATTATAAAGTAGTGGTGATGAAAATACAATTTAGAAAGTTACAATTGAAATTATTTTTTTTTTTTTTTTTGAGAACATATGACAATAGCTTCCTTATAGCCACCACACTTTACGAGATTTGATTGCAAAAAATAATTTCTCAATACAAAAATTTCTAGAAATTAGCATAAGCAATACTCCGAACAAAATTGTGATAGTGGTTTGAAGCCTAACACAAGCAAAAAACTGTCCCAAACAAATCCTAGGTCTTCCAAAAGAAAGAAGATAGAGAATATTGTTATAGGCTTCAATGATAATCTTTTTACTTAAAGTCACCAACCTAGGAGGACAAAATGCGTGCTCACAAAGAAGAGGAGAAACCTCAAATGACACCATAAGGCATTTAGGAATTTTTCGCATGAGAAGAAAGGCTATAATCAATCATGGTTGAATGACCAAATGTTGTGGCTTTTATAGGTGAATTAAATGCTTTGATTCATAATTTTGATGATGACATCTAAACGATGCCACTGCCTCAACAATGCAAGGGGTAAGGCAAAGTCATTTACATATATGACAAAGGACAAACATAGAATTTTAGATTGGTGGAAATGATAACTTATTATAATAGAATTGGTTAGTAATCATGGGCTCGCAGATAAGAATAGGCAAAGGTGTGTTGCATTTAATGTCTTTCAAAGTTAGCTATATATGTCCAATATAAAAGAATATTACCACAATGCTACTAGGACTTAAGTGAGGCATGCTAAGAAAGACCAGGGATTCCAAAAAGTACTTTGGGTACAACAACAACAACAACAAAGCCACCAGGGATTCCAAAAAGTACTTTCGGTACAACAACAACAACAACAAAGCCTTAATCCCACTAAGTGAGGCCAGCTACATGAATCCTTTTTCTCCATTGCATCTTATTTTGTGTCAAATTTTCATTTAATTCTAATAAATTAAGATCATTTTTTATGCAATAGGCCCAAGTCTTGCTAGGTCTACCTCTGCCTTTCTTAACATAAGTTGTATCTAAAACATCTACTCTCCTCATCGGATCATCAAGTGGTCGACGTTTAATGTGACCAAACTATCTAAGGCGACTCTCTCTAATTTTGTCCGTCACTGGTGCAACACCAACCCTATTACAGATATATTCATTTCGCATTTTGTCTCTAAGTGTAAAGCCGCTTGTTCACCTAATCATTCTCATCTCAACAACACTTAACTTAGCATTATGCTTCTCTTTTAAAGACCAACATTCAGCACCATAGAGCATTGCAGGTCTCACCACCAAATTATAAAATTTTCCTTTCAGTCTAAGCGGTACTTTATATCACACAATAGGCCGGATGCATTCCTCCACTTCAACCAACCAACCTGAATTCTACTATTAACATCCCCATCTATATCACCATCGCTTTGAACAATGGACCCGAGATATCTAAATCGTTCACACCTTTTAATAATTTGATCATCCAAAGTTACACATCTTTCACTAGAGCTACTATTATTAAAATTACATTTCATGTATTCAGTTTTAGTTCTACTCAAACGAAAACCTTTAGACTCCAATTTAGACCTCTATAATTCAAGTTTTTCCTTAGATTTTTCTCTCGTCTTATCCACGAGGAGGATATCATCAGCAAAAAGCATACACGAAGGTACATCCTCTTGTAAATGTCCAGTAAGACCATCCATAAATAAAGCAAAAAAGATACGAGCTTAAAGCCGATCCCCAATGTAAACCAACAGAAATAGTAAAATATTTGGTCAATCCTCCTTCAGTTCGAACACATGTAACAAGTCTAGTATACATATCTTTAATGACTTGAATATAAGTCATATCAACACATTTCTTCTCAATGACTCTCCAAAAAACATCTCTAGGAACCATATCGTAAGCTTTTTCTAAATCAATAAAAATCAAATGTAGATCACACTTATTATCTTTGTACTTCTCCAACAAACTTCTCAATAAATGTATAGCTTCCATAGTAGACCTGCCCGGTATAAATCTAAATTGATTTTGAGAAACCTTGGTAATACTCCTTAACCTATGTTCAATTACCTTCTCCCATAATTTTAAAGTATGACACATCAATTTAATTCCTCTATAATTTGCACACTCTTGTGCATCCCCTTTATTTGTAAAAATTGGGGCCAAAGTACTCTTCCTCCATTCCTCAGACATCTTTTTAGTTTTTAAAATAATATTAAAAAGTTTAGTAAGCCAAGAAACCACCAAATGACCTAAACATTTCCACGCTTGCTTTCCAAAAAGTATTTTGGGTAAGGAAAAAAAATGCTAACCAATGGAGATTGAAAAATCAAGTATAAATGCTTAGAAAGAAGAATTCCCAAGATGACAAACCGAGAAAGAACTCCAAGAAGAACTGCTAAGACAAGTCTCATAAACAGTGTTCACGCTAACACACACTCATGCAAGTGATTGTTCATCTAATGTTATTACTACTACAAACACATGGACAATAGAGATTACATCATCCTCAAAAATCTTCCTAATTTACACTATCCACTCTTATTTGAGGTGTTATAACTGTAAGACTGTCAAAATGCATTTTTCAACTTCAAGTTGTTAATCTTTGAACTCCGAAAGAGCACTTTCTCTTTACAAATAAACATGAAGCACTTCAACCAAAACCTCTTCAACTAGCCAAAAGTCAAGAAGGTTCTAGCAGTGCCAGCCAAGATATAACTGCAGTGACAGCCGTGACAGTCGACAAGCTCACTCCCAGTACAAAAACCAAATGTCAAGGTTATGAGGTCGCGAAAAAGCAGGATATGTCTGATGACCAAAAATTTAGCATTAGGAAGAAATCATACCATTTGATGGATTCATTTATACAGAGAACATCAACAAAGCAGGACAACCCAATACATTAGTTTTGAAAAGGAAAGGGTTTCAAAAAAGTGACATGGGGCTATTCACTAGCGGAACTTATTATAATAAAGAAATGCATGAAATGTCCTGTGAATTAACCAAATAAACGTAAACCACTCACTAAATATAATTAATTCCCTGGATATTTCCTAATACTAATAACCTTCTTGGTTGGTATATAATTACCCTAGTCAAAATAGGTTCGATATTGAGGGATTAAGTAGGACCTAACTCGAACTTTTTGGATACTATAACTGTTTTTTTATATCATTTAATCATAAAAAAAATGAGTAAATGGAGCTTGTTTACGTAGAACAAATTTTACAACCTTCAAAGTGATTCCTTCAATAAAGCCAAATTGAGTTGCAATTCCTAGAGGAAAAAACAACAAATTCTTATAGATTATCAAATGAAGGGAACTAAAAAAGCCTACATGAAAGAGATTCTAAGGTGCAGTAACCTTAAGCATCAGAAGGAGACCCATCTCAGCAGCAAACACAATAACATAGTATGTTTTTGCAGCACAATGCATAATAAGATATCAATGAATATTTTGCAACAAATAATCCGTGCAAAAGGAAGTGAACAGCCCTACTCGCTTCCACAGCTGAATTCTAACTCCATGTTGTAAGTCCTTAATAGTGAAGTCTATGATTTCTTATAAGGTTAACAGAGAACAATAAAATACTCCAAAGAATAATAATAATATAACAGATAATAATTTTTTTAAGAAAACAAGTCAACATTTCCAGAATGAATGTTCCACACAAATTGTATCATTCTTTAAAAATATTTAAAAAAACAAAACAAATAAATACTGGTTATCCTAAAAGTAACTTCAACAAGGCCAGCCATCACCATATGTACCAGAAAGAAATATCTAATCAGCATATCATAATTGACATTGAAACTTAGTATTAAAAAAAATAGCATACCAGATGAAGTGACTGCTTATGGATACGCTGCAATGCATGCGTCCAACGTCTAATAACCTCAGCCACATCAACAATTTGATGAACTTTTACACCCCTATCATCAGTCTTAGATAAGATATCAGTATTTGCAGGGATTTGAGAATAACCGACTTTTTCACAAGCATCAGTGGATGAAGACAGCTCACTAGCATGAGCGGAGAGCAAATCTGGATACGAAACACAAGAACCTGATTCCATGGCTGCAAGTAAAGATGACCCCGAGATGCGATACCTAAAAATAAAAATGCCATTCAAATGAACCTGTGAAAACACACAAGTTACTTCCCGAAAATACTAAAACCTACCTATGCTCACGATGTGCTATTAGATCCTCAATAGGACCTGAAGCAAGCACCTCGTGTTGACCTGCAAAAAAATATACGAGAATGATAGGAAAATTATGGATAATAAGAAAAATCAAATGAATAAATTTTCTTTGTGGGATAAAGTAACAAACACTATTAAACAAGTGGCAAAAGTTCTACTTTGAGAATCAAAAGAAAAAGTTTATATAAATAAAAATAGTTGGTGGTGAAATAATAATTTGCAAGAAAAGATAAAATATAAGTTATGTTATAAAAATTGGTTTAAATGTAAAAGCTTAGAGAACTAGAAAAAATATTAAACGGCCCATAGGAAGTCTAAGAAAACAAGTCGTGACACTAAAAATTCTGCTTTTAGTGATCTTTATAATAAATTAAATACTAATAATAGTGAAAAATATATGTAAAAACAAGCCAAACAAAGAGAAAAAAAAAAAGATTTAACTCAAGTGAAGTGTATTAAAGATGAAAATCAAGAAGTGTTTTTCTTAGAAAAAGATATTCAAAATAGGTGGGTGAATTAGGGTCTATTTGAGACAGTTCCAGCTTATTAAATAATCTGTTGATAAGCAGCTTATGATGGTAAGCTGTTGATCAGCAACTTATCCGAATAAGTTGACTGGTTGTTTGGGGGAGTTGTTCGAAAACAACTGATTTAAAACTGTTTGTAAATAAATGACCATTCTGCCCCTGTTAAGTAATGTAGTTTGTAACAAAACTGTCTTGGCAATATTCAATACTGCATAAGCAGAAAACTAATATAGAACGGTAAAGAAAAAAAGATGAAACAGTCCACATAATAGTAAGTATCAAGAGAAAAAAATTATTAAAATTAAAATTACAATTATAATAATATTAATTTTAAAATCGAGACGACGTATGTCATATGATACACTATTCTCCACGGATACCATCGAACCCCAATCACTATCGACAGTAGAGTCTGGCGGACTATCCGCCCACCGGAAGAAAACACCTCTCTGTGATGCTCCGGGGCAACTATAGAACCGTCTCCCGTGTGCATCAACACCCAAGCACCACACACCCAGTAGTAGAGAGAGGCGCACACACTCCTGTCTAGCCACTATCACCAACACCCAAGCACTAGCACCAGCACCAAAACCAAACACTCGCTTTATAGAGAGAGGCATACACACCCCAGTCCAGCCACCATCACCGACACCCAAGCACCAGCACCAAACACTCACTTTATCGAGAGAGACGCACACACACCCCAATCTAGCTATCATCACCAACACCCAAGCAACAACACCAAACACCCAACTGTAGAGAGAGGCACACACACCTCAATCCAGCCACCATCCATATTAAAAAAAAAAGGCAATGAACAATAGTACTTTAATCAAAACAAATTGAAGGTGAAATGGGAATGAAAAGTGAATGTATTAAATAAAAAACCTCAAACTTCACTTCAATAACAGAAAATGACTTCCTTCAAAATCAAGTAGCCACGGATTGCTTTTATATTAACTTCGAAATTTCGGTACTTGCATGTATAGACATATAACATAGAATACTTTCACAATAACCTACATGGAGCTTGGTCTATCTATTACTACCATTGTGTTGGGTTATGACATGAACTTATACTGAATTGAACACTATCTTGTCTACATTATAAAAATGTTGATAAGAAATCTCAAATGGATAACGTGTAATATTTAAATCTGCACATCAAAAAACCACCTTCACCCATCTTTAAGGGGCATTTATATACATAAACCCCCTAAAGGAATTCTGTCAAGCATCACTATGCACTTTTTTCCATTTTTTTTTAAGATCCGCATGCAAACCACCCAATTGATACGCATAATACTCAAACCATAGCAAACCGCCACATGCATATAATTCAAACCACAACAACCGAAAGCCACATCTCATCAAAGCCACCATCACCAATGCAATAACAAAAACATAAATCCAACACCACAAATCCAACAACCCTCCAAAGCAATATTAAAACCACCGTCGCCAATGCATAAAACCAAAACAGCGGCCAAAACCAACATCTCATCCTCTGCATCTCAAATAATGAAACAAACGAAAAGCAACCAAAACCACCATCACCAATAATCAATACCCTCACATATTACGAATAGAAATATAAATCAAATGCACAAAATATCCAGATACCAAGAAATTTTTGCAACTCTAAAAAAACAACAACCACACTCGCAAAGGCAGGAGAAGCGGGTTTAAGGAATAGAGAAGACCGTAGGAAGAAGCACAAAAGTCTCGAAATAATGCGATAAACGGATGGTTAGAGCAGAAGAATACGAGAGCGGTCGATTAGGAGAAAGATCTGAGATTGGAAGAAATGCAAGGGCACTCTGCGGAATGATTAGGACAGAATACAATAAAGCAGAGTTGAAAGGAGAGAGTAGCTTCGACAAATAAAACGAAGAAACGCAAGCCGCGGGATCAAACTTGCGGCCCGTGTTTCATTAAAAATGATCCCCACAGCTAAGCAAACGCCGAAACAAACGAACATTAACTGTGATTTGGGGACGCGCCATTAGCGAAACGCACCCCGAAACGGCCCCTTATTTTGAAAAGCTTTTTAATGAAGTTTTGAAAAATATGATTGACTTTAGTAATCTTAATATCATTGATAATAATAAAATATTTCATTTTTACCGCCGCATTAGTGAAAAAAAGTTAAGGAGGTTTTAAAAAAAACTAAAGGTGGAAAAGCCTGTAAGACCTCATAGTATCCTAATTGAAGTGTGGAAATATTTAGGAGATTTTGGAGTTTCTTAGCTTACTAAACACTTTAATATTATTTTAAAAACTCAAAAGATGCCTGAAGAGTGAAGAAAGAGTTTATTAGTCTCCATTTTTAAGAATAAAGCGGATGCACAAGAGTGTGCAAATTATAGAGGTATTACGTTGTTGTGTCATACTTTAAAATTATAGGAGAGGGTAATTGAATATAGGTTAAGACGTATTACAAAGATTTCTCATAATCAATTTGGATTTATATCGGGCAGGTCTGCTATGGAAGCTATACATTTATTGAGAGATTTAGTGGAGAAGTTCAGAGATAATGAGGATGTACATATGATTTTTATTGATTTAGAAAAACCTTACGATAAGGTTCCAAGAGATATCCTTTGGAGATCTCTTGAGAAGAAAGACGTTGTATGACTTATATTAAAGCCATTAAAGATATGTATACAAGAGTCGTTACTTGTGTTCGAACAGGAGGATTGACCAAATATTTTTCTATTTATGTTGATTTAAGGGATCGGCTTTAAGCTCATATCTTTTTTGCTTTAGTTATGAATGGTCTTACTAGACACTTAAAGAAGGATGTACCTTGGTGTATGTTTTTTGCTGATGATATCCTTCTCGTGGAGAAGACGAGAGAAAACGCTCAAGAAAATCTTGAATTATGGATAGCTACCTTGGAGTCTAAAGGCCTTCGTTTGAGTAGAAGTAAAATTGAATACATGAAATGTAATTTTAGTAGTAGTAGCTCGTGACAAAAATGTAACTATGAGTGATCAAATTATCAAAAGGTGTGAACTCTTTCAATATCTCAGGTCTATTGTTCAAAGTGATGATGATATTGATGGGGATGTTATTAGTAGAATTCAAGTTGCTTGGTTCAAGTGGAGGAATGCTTCGGGCCTATTGTGTGATAGAAAAGTACTGCTTAGACTGAAAAGAAAATTTTATAAGATGGTGGTGAGACCTACAATGCTCTATGGTGTTGAATGTTGGCTTTTAAAAGAAAAGCATAAAACTAAGTTAAGTATTGCCAAGATGAGAATGATTAGGTGGATGAGTGGCTTTACACTCAGAGACAAAATGCGAAATGAATATATCTGTGATAGGGTTGGCGTAGATCCAGTGCGGACAAGATTAAAGATAGTCATCTTGAATGGTTTGGTCACATTAAACATGAACCATCTGATGATCCGATCAGGAAAGCAGATGTTCTAGCTTCTACTGATGTTAAAAAAGGCGGAGGTAGACCTAAAAAGACTTGGGCATATTATTTAAGAAAATGATCTTAATGTATTAGAATTAAATGAGAATATGACACTCAATAGGACACAATGGATAAAAAGGATTCACGTTGCCAACCACACTTAGTGGGATAAAGGTTTTGTAGTTGTTGTTTTTGTTGAATTACTATTTCTACGAGCTAAAACTATTTGAACTCATGTAAATAAAGCGAATCAGGAATATTTCAGAACTAATAAAAATTGATATCATCATATGGTGTAGATAATTATACCTATGCATCTATTGACTAAGGCCCCGTTTGAAGCAAAGATAGGGCTGCGGTGCTGCTTGGAAACGTCAATCGGGAGTGTTTGGATACTTTGAAGCGGCGGCTTTTTACAAAAAAAACAAAGGTAAAGCGGCAGCGGGCTCGACCCCATGGCCCGCATTCCTTCGTATATCGTCCACAGGGCTACCCCTCTCCTCACCGCGACTCGTTCTCTCGCGTGTTTTGCATAGCGATGCATTCTTCTCCAGTGATCCTCTCTCTTATGATATTTGCCCTAAACTCCCATCTCTCTCTCTCTCTTCCGCGATTCTCACTGATAGAGTTGCCTCTCTTAGTGAGTTCTCTTCTCCCTCTCCTTTATTTATTCTGCAGCTCTTTGTGAGTGTGGTGGTTCCTCTTCATGCGGTGGTTTATGAGTGCGGTGGTTTCCCTGTGTTGTGGTTTCTGTATGATGGTTCATCTGTGTTGTGGTTTCTCTGTGCGTCGGATCCTCTACGCTATTTATCTGTGTGTTGGTTTCTCTGTGTTGTGGTCCACCTTCTTGTTGAGTAATCCTTACCTTAAGTATGCTATTGTCTTTGTTTTGTTTTTGGAAATGCGTATATGGTCGAGATATTCGTGGTTTCCTCTTCGCGGTAGTTCCTCTAAGCGGTGCTCTTTCGTGCTGCATGATCGGACCCTAACTTTTATGCGGCTTTTGATTTTACGAAGGCTTTATGCCAGAGAATTTAGTGGTTCCCTCTGTGCGGTGGTTCCCCTTCCTGTTGGTAAATACCTATTGTGCTCGAGAATTTTGTGGTTTTTTATTTGGCAATTGTTTATGGTTAATTGATTTTCCGTTGATGTTGGATTTTGGAATTTTTGGGAACCCCACGTGCGATGACTTGGGTATTGGTTTTCAATTGATGTTGATTTTCGGTTTATGCTTGCTCTTTTACGTTCTTGATTGGTGAAATCAATGCTGATTTTAAATGCACGTTCAATGACTTGTACTAACGTGCAAAAGGGTGCCTTTCGATTGAAGGTGGATTATGTACATTTGGTTGATGTTTTGGCTTATGTTTTTTATGTTGTGGATGAGGCGGTGGATGTGTTTGTGTTGAAGGACGTGAATGCAGTGGTGAAGGATGGTTGGTGCATGGATGTGAAGGTGAAGGTGGAGGTGGTGGTATTTGGAGGTGTTTGTTTGTGGGTGAGGTGGATGTGTTTAGAGGAGGCGATTGGGTATTCGTGTGGTTGTGGATGTGTTGGTGATGGTAGATGTGTTTGTGTGGGTGAGGTGGCGGTGGGTATTTTCGGTATGGTTGTGGATTTGTTGATAATGTCGGATTTGTTTGGAGGTGGTGGATGTGTTGGTGATGTCGGATGTGTCTGGAGGTGGTGGATGCGTGGTTGTGTATGAGTTTGTTAGTGTGTTTGGTGTGTAGAGGTAGTAGTGTTGTAGTATTGTTGTGTGTGTGGAGGTGGTGGCAGCGGTTATGTGTAGGTGCTGTGGTGGTATGTGTGGAGGGGCAGTGATGATGCTATTGTGGCATTATATTTTATTTCTGAGCTTTGTTAAATATTTTTATGGGAATGTTTATGTTCACTTAGTTTTTTTCACGATTGTAAACACAATAGTTAAGATCAAAAAGGTTTGTTCATCTGCAATCTAGGATAAGGATACCAAAATCATATTTTGCGACCTATGACTCAAGAAGGTGGACAAGGAAAATAGGACGAAAACCTATTTCAATAAGAAAGGATGACAAAATATCATCGAAAATTTTAAGGAAAGCATAGGTAGAAAGTATGATAAGACGCAGTTGAAAAACAAGTGGGATCAACAGAAAAATGATTGCAAAATCCGGAACGAATTGAAGCGAGGCATCACAGGCTTGGGTTGGGATCCGATAAAGCGAACAATTGATGCTTCCGAGGACTAGTGAGTTGAGAGACTGACAGTGAGCATTTTTATAACATCCACTTCTTTTGTTCATTTTTAAAATTCTTTTTCAAGTCCATTAACATGTCAATTAAATTTGTAAGTGGTGTCGGCCGCTAATAAAAATCAATGCAGTGGTATAAATCCTGAGCTGGAAGAGAAGTTAGTGCGTATAATTGGTGGTGTCGTTGCCATAGGCATAATGTATGTGCCTCTAGTGAGGTGGGGATTGGTGGCACCCCGGCAAATTTGGCAGTTGATTAAACAGGTGATTCTAACGAATGCCTCAGCTCGAACAACAATGGGTTTGAATCTACTAGCCTATCAAAGCGGCTCAGGGTTGAGAAGTAGAAACAAAGAGGAAGTTGCTTTTATTAGAAGTCAAATATCACAGTTGGTGGCTTCATGCACTAATGGTCATAACCCACCACAAGCAACATCTGTCCAGCAGGTTATGCAAACTCTGGAAACAACTCCAGAAATTTACGTGAACATATCGTTGTATTTGTTTTCTATAAAATTACTTGAAGATCCGAACTAGACAGAATTTTTCACGACGATGGTTGATGACCGTAGGGTGAATTACCAACATTAGTTTCATGGGAATAGTAACGCTTGAGGGGCATATTTTTTCACTAGATTCTCGTCGAACATTTCGTATCTGTTATTTGTTTATTTACTTTGGATATATTGCCTTGGACATTTTTCACTAGATGCTTATGGTTTGGACATTTATGCCGCTTTGGAACTTTACCTAGGAGTTTTACATTCTTCATTATGTTTTTTATTTACTTCAATAATGTTATTTTGACATTGGTTTTATTCATAACGTTATATGATTGTAGTTAATTTGTTAATGTTTATGTTTTAGCTACTTCGAATCCGAAATACATGGATGTTAATAGAATATGGCATAGAACGAGAGTTGTAGCTGTAGTGTATTTGATGGACTAATATTATAACTTGTACATAAAACGCTCCCCTTACATGACATCTTCTAATGTTTGTGGAAAATGGGTTTGGGAGCTACTTTTGGGCCACCCAACGAGATTTCACAATATGTTTCGCATGACAGGCGGTATTCACCGATCTGTTGAAGGAACTTCACATAAATCATAGACTTCATAGCTCCACCAAGACTACTTCATGAGATGTGTTAGCTATAACCCTCTACATATTATCGTAGAATGAATCAATGAGAGAAGCTATGGAACAATTTCAGCACTCTTACGAGACAATTTGCAGATATTTCTCAGTAGGATTGAATACACTTGACAGTTTTTCATCACAAGTCATAAAGCTAACAGATCCTAAATTCGAAGTAATCGATGGTATACTTAGTTTCTCATATTTAGTACACTTAGTTTTCATATGAATATAAAAATATGAATGTGTGGTATATGTCATATTTTCCGGTAATTTCTCATATTTAGTACACTTAGTTTTCATATGAATATAATAATTACATAACCCTTCGTTATCTTTCAAAAATTGAAGTAATCGATGAAACACTCGTGGATGTACGTGTTACAAACAATGAGAATATCGCATTCATTAATCGTGGGGTCACCGATGAGAATGTCATGACATGATGCGACTTCAAAATGTGTTTCACTTTTTTCATAGTCAGTTGCGGGCGCATTACACATGACTGCCGAATTTTCAAATCAGGAACACAATATAAAATACAACTTCTCACATCTACCCACAAGTTCGCTTAAGACCGACCTGGTCCCCATTTTTTTAATCCAACACTAATCATTCTATTCACACAAGGTAAATATTATTTAGTCGATGTTGGGTATTTGTTGTAGCGAGGATACCTGAAGCTCTATTTATATACGAGATACCATATACCTAACTTTGAGCAAGCCAACAAAGTCACACTGGACAGGAAAGAAATTTTTAATAAAAAACAATCCTCCTTACGAGGTGACATTGAGAGAACTATTGATGTTTAGAATAAGAAATGAGTTACACTTCATGATATGCCAAATTACTCGTTTCTCAAACAGGTGCACATTGTGACTGTCATGATGACTCTTCACAATTATAATCGACGGTATCATTCCCGCAACAACATCGACTTTCGTAGGGCGGACGAGGATCATGCAAATATCCCTATTGAGACAAATGAGTATTGGCTTGGACAATTTTTGTCACTGGCCGAAAATGATGTTCCTGAGACCTGTACTCAAGATGGGAAAAATACAAGCGAGATGACAGAGTTGAGGGAACGAATTACAGATACGATAAGAGGGGTGATTGGAAGGAATGTTACTTTTTATTTCTGTTAATTGTAATGATTGTTGAGACATTCGTTGTTTATGGTATTGGTATTTTATATAGTTCATATATAATTTTCTTCGTTATGCATTTGATAATTACTGTGATCGTTTTTTATGTGAATTATATATGGTTTTTTTTTCTTTTGAATTTTTCTTTCTTTTTCTTTTTTATGAGTTTTGGAGGTCTATGATGAAACGTTTAACCTAATGGGTTCTTTTGTATCACTTGTATATCGCTATTGATTGGAGTCAAATGTGAAATCCTAATGAAGACAACCAAGTTCCTCTCTTTTTTTCGATGTTATGGTTTCTGGGGTTCTTCTAGATGGCTGTGTTTGATGATATGCATATGTAACACAGACGAGCTTGGTATTACGTGAACTATAGACAACTAAAAACCCTTTTTTATAAGGTTTATTATTTTTTGTAGTGACAAATTTGTTAGTTTATATACGAGTTCTCTAAGACCTCACAACTTCATAAAACTAACTAATTACTTATGTTATTAATTTTTACTAATAATATGTTTGAGTCTATGATTTTAAGCCTTTAGGAAGGATGAACTAGAGGGTTTTCGGTACCTCCAGAGGATTGCGTTGTTTCTGCGGATTTCAGTATTTCCTACTTCGCATTAGTCATATAGCTACGAGAAACGGTTTTACAGATGCCCACGGAGAATCAAAGAAAACTATTGACTATTTTCGGTGGGTAGATGGACTGGAAGATTGTACTGCTGAGAGTGACAGGTGTGGAGAGTATTCCTGGAGGACGGCTTAATGATGTCAACATTTTATTAATTTTTGTAGTCATGCTACTCACTCTTTAGTGAGATGTCTATATTTAGTATGTAATATTCTGCACTGAATATTTGTCCTCAAGTATAGAATGTATTAGTATGAACAGTTCTGTTAAAAACAACATTACTATATAAAAGCAAAATGGTCATTTGTACAGAAATACCTGCAACACAACTGTTTTCAAACTGTAAAAAGCAAACAGACTGGTAATTTATCCGCATTGCCCCAAACAGACCCTAACTAAGCATCTATGAAGATGAAAAAATATCATCTTTGAAATCAAACTAAACTTACTTTCATATGATAAGCACATAATTTACAAAGATGGAAACTTAAGCTATAATTTTCCAACAACGCTATTCTTCGAGCAGCAAAGCCACTGAAAATATAGATAAGAATGCAAATCAATCTCATAACCTTGGAGATCAAAACAATGTAAAATGAACTAAATAACTGCTTTCAACACTAAAAGAATAATAGAAAATACAGCCATTCAGTAAGTAGCCGCCCATCAGTTTGATGCATATGTGCTAGATAAAAAAATGCATGGAAGCACCACATTTGTGGCCATGCATGGTGCTGCAGAGTTGAAGCAAGTGGTGAAACCAGCTGATAAATATCAAAATCCAGGCAAACCGAAAGTACATCATTCAAATTTTATCCCAATGACACTGTTAGTAAAAATAGTCAAAACACACTCATTCTCTCTTTCCTCTAAAAAATGCAAAAGCAGTGAAGCACTTTGGCATAAACCTAACACTTTTTTATATGAGTATGTCCATAACGGTGATGCAAAAGAACGAAAACAATTATTTTTTTCTGAACTCAAGCTTCACTTTTGCTTCCTCATTCTCAAGTTATTCTTGTGCATTAGATTCGGAACGGAACATTGCCAACTCTAAAATGCCCACAGAAAAAGTAAAGTGCATAAATAATAACCTGAACCCGATGACATAAATGAATGATGCAGATAGTTTTCAAAAGTAAATTTACCAATACCCATAACTTAGAATTGCCTTTCCAGCAGATTAATTTGCATTTAAATATGCAAAAAAATATATCCAATCATGATCAGCATGCATCTATGCTTCATAGGTAAGGTGCATATAAGATAAGAACAATGCGACACTAATTGATGTACGTACCATGGAACAAAAACTACTTAAAATGCAAAGAACATACTCTTTCGAGATAATAAGGACTCCCATAAGCGGGTTGCTTTCGAAACCAGATGGGCATTCTGACTAGAAGTGGAGATACGATCATCCCATAATTCCCCGTCTAACTTTGCTTTATTTCTCAAATCCTGCAGCTTTTCTAATTCTTGCTGCAAATATGCCTGAAGGAATGTTACTGAAATGATCAAGAACTTGGTACTAGCAGATGCTGGGAGCAGAACATAAAGAATATAGAATATGGAACAAGCAAATGCTAATAATAAGAGGAAAAATAAAAAAAGATAAAGACTAATGTCATATAAAATATCAATTTGATGAAAACAAAAAAAAAGGAATGTAGTAAAGGTATGTGGAGTCATTAAAAACATATATGATGGATCAACAATTAACATTAGTAATTACGAAATGTACAAAATGTTTTCAATCATAGCAAGATCATATAAAAAATCTGGATTAAATTTCAGTCTTCTTTTATTAAACATGAAAATTTTATAAAATATATTCAAAGTACGGCATCTTCATTTATGCTAAACAGCCCAGAAATACAATTGAGAAATATCCTACAAAAGAACCTTAGGATTAGAGGAAAAACAGTTAACGATATACACAATTTTAATGTCTCAAGCAATAGCTAGAAGATCGAGTGAGCGGATCGAGTGCCGCTCACGAATACAAATTACAGATAAAGCTAAAATAGGTAATTATGTACAGATATAGCTAAAGATAATATAAGATTTGAAAATATCACGTAGCTTAAAGATAAATTCATAAATCTTCAACCAGACATGATATGCTATATGAATTCACATTGTAGACAACAAAGAATCATTGATAATCAAATCAAACAATAAAAATGAGAGAATTAAGATGAGTGCAGTAAAATGAAGAATGATGGAGTTATGTGATCATATCAAACACCGATAGATTTGTGAAAATAGCACTTGTAGTGGATGAGGTGTAAAACTAGATTTACTTGATTTGTGAATAAAAAAAAGGAGGATGGAAAATCTACTGATAAGATCAATACTTAAAATCAAAATAAATCAATGAAGAAGAAAAATAAATAAATCAAATGATACTGGAATCATGAATTGCTATATGAATTCACATTGTAGACAACAAATAATAATTGATAATCAAATCAAACGATAAAATGAGAGAATTAAGATGAGTGTAGTAAAATGAAGAATGATGGAGTGATGTGACCATATCAAACACCAATAAATTTGTGAAAATAGCACATGTAGTGGATGAGGTGTAAAACTAGATTTATTTGAGTTGGGAATACAAAGATGAGGATGGAAAATCTACTAATAAGATCAATACTTAAAATCAAGATAAATCAATCAATCAAGAACAAAAATAAATAAATCAAATGATACTTGAGATAACTAAAAACGCAGTCAACTGCAAATATGATTGCAAAAATATGGGAAACTACAATAATAGGGATGTCAGAACAGAAATAACCAATGATAACAACACACTCAACACCCTAAGGTGCGGACAAAAATTGTGGGTGGCAACTAAACGGCAAGTGGGGGGGTGGGTTCAACTGAGAGGTTTGGGAAAAGTGTGCAAACCAGCTGGAAGGTCGGCAGAGGATGACGGCAGCAGCGGGCAGCGCGGAAGGATGGAGATGGGTAACGGCAGCATGTTGGGCCGTGGAAAGGGTTTACGACAGCAAGTGGTGAAATGGGATGGGTTACAGCCGCTAGGGAAGCAGGTAAAGGGGGTTTGCAGTCAGCAGGGAAGGGGGCAATGGAAGTTGCAGGCATCAGGGAAGGGGGTCACAAGGTTTGCAGTCAGCCCTCGTCTCAATTAAGCCCCCATGCGCCCCGCGTCAGTCTCCCAGCATTGGTGAGAGCATTGACTTCATTCGTCAAAGCTTTTGGTTTCTTGTAGCACGGAGTCAAATCAGCTACATTGAAAGTAGCAGAAATATTATTTTCCCCTAGAAGGTCGATCTTGTAGGTATTATCGTTCAATATCTTAAGAATCCTAAAAAGTCCATCTGCTTTGAGCTTGAGTTTGTTTAAAGCTCCAACTGCTCTAGGCTTGAGTTCACTAAAAACTTCCACGGGGAACTTTTTTCCTTCAACCAAATCCACACTAATCGCTAGTTTGTGGGTAGATAATCACCATCTAGAAGCAGGATACAGTCAGAGCACCACCTATCCTTGAATACAGCCCTAGCCAAAAAGAAACGTCGACGACAAAAAAAAAAAAAAACTGAAATCAAGAAAAATAAAAACATAAAAAGAGAACATGAAATATATAATATTATTAGATAGCTAAGGGGGGAAAGACTCCGTCCCTTAGGCGGCAATTTCAATTAGGCCAAAGGCCCGGCCGGCCCTCGCAACACTAGGCTGAACTAATTCAGCTCTCGTGCCAGCGGAGCCCCCATGCGCCCGGTCCGCGTCAGTCTCCCGGTATTGGGGTAGCTTTACTTCATTCGTAATAGTATCTGGTTTTTTGTAGCGCGGAGTCAAATCAGCTACATTGAAGGTAGCAAAAATATTATTGACCCCTAAAAGGTCAATCTTGTAGGCGTTATCGTTCAACTTCTTGAGAATACTAAATGTCCATCTGCTTTGAGCTTGAGTTTGTAAAAAGCTCCATCTGCTCTACGCATGAGTTCACTAAAAAGCTTCCACGGGGAACCTTTTTTTCTTCAACCAAATCCACACTAGGTCTCCTTCTTGAAAAGTCACAATTTTTCTTAGTCATGTTTTGCTTGTGTCTGGCACTTGCGATTTTGCTTAGTGATCTCCTTTCCCACTCCCATGTAACTCCTAAATCTCTTGCACCCCTTCCTTAGCATCCTCACTAATCTCTGAAGTCGACGAGAAAGAAGTCAAGTCAAGTTGAATGAGCAGGTTCATACACAATCTCAAATGGAGGGTGTGTTGAGGTCGGACTCACGGTTTTGTTGTATGCAAACTCAGTTTAAGCTAGATTCAAATCCCACTACTTAATATTCTTTCCCATAAAGCATCTCAGAAAGTTTCCTTGACAAAACTTGGTCACTACCTCCGTCTGACCTTACGAGGGAGCTGCTAAATTGAATTGGAACTTGGAGTCGAGCATCCCCCAAAGAGTTCAACAAAAGTGACTCATAAACTTGACATACCTGTCGGAAGCGATGGTCCTGAGTATCCCGTGGAGTCTCATTACCTCCCGAAAATATAAACGACAAAAAAATTATCTATCACAATCCTCACAAAATCTGTATTCCACTACGTACAGGAGACCTAGCACAAAATACATGTTAGACATCCACCCATAAGGCCTCTGACACTAGCAATCGAGTGTATAGTCATGCATTCTATATGACAAATCCGACATTGTCTGAAGTGCCACTTCTAATCTCTTGAGAGTTGATGCCCCAAAAATATATGTGAATTTTCATATACAATTTGTACTCATTTTTGGTAAAATATTGCACTTTAATGGAAGGTATTTTTTATAAGCAGGAATGATGATTTTAGGTAATTGAAACAAAAATGAGCGAAAAAGAACGAATTTGAAACGAAAAAAGGCAAAAAACCAAAATTTGAAGTTCTGGCGCCGACGACGAGTCTTTCCCGGGAGTTCAGATTAAATGGCGTGATAGGCCGCCGACGGCGCCCAGTGTCGGCTCAACACATATTCAATGTATTTGGACACTTTTTGAAGGGATTTTCGAGGCAACTCCTAGAAAATTCGTTCCTAGACGAATTTAAACTATTTTGGGCGGTAGAAATGTGTGTATTGAGTGTGTGAAGTATAAGAGTTTATAAAGTGAAGAAAAGTCTGTGTGAGTAAACAAGAAGTCTTTAGAGAGAGTATAGAGTATAGAGTTCGGTGTTTTTGTGAGGGATTCTTCTCAAAAGAGTGTAGGAGGAGAGGAAAAGTGAGAGATTGCTTCTTTCTTACTATTCCAAGAGAGAATTATGTGTTGTTGTGAAGAGAGAAGGAGATTCAAATGAACTTCAAAGGATTTGCTTAGGGAATAAATTGAGATAAGTTATATTTACTTTTCATAGTTTCTATGACTTTGTTTTTATATATAACATCTTTGTTTTGTCATCTCTTCCCCATGAATTCTGAGTAAATTTCTTAGTTTTTCTCCTTACAGTGATAAATGGTGAAGTGATGGTTTCGATTGGTTGTGTCATATAAAAGATAAGAAATTGTGATGATTTCTACTTCGTTCTTCATTTACTTTTCGATCTGGCCAATTGAATTGTTAAAATATGTTGAGAAACATACGATCCGAAAGGGATATGTTTTCTACAACAAAAGTGGAGATTACATTCAAACCCCATGGATGGTGAAGTTCATGGGGTTAAGTGCAAATAAATAGGTAAATATGTTTTGTTTGGCGTAGATATGGAGATTTTAGGGTGAGATTAAAATCTCCAATTTGGTCCTAGTGTTTGGAAACTAAAGCGAGAGTTAGCCTTCAGACGAGGGGACGTGAGAACTCTGGAGTGAGAGCCAGTATCCTCCCAGTCTAACCACGGATTTAAGGACTAAATCTAGGATTAGACGATGTTTTTTATTGCACTCGGAAGAGGGTAAAGAATAGATATGCTCGTTTTTAGCACAATATAATAATATTATTAATTTATATCATTCACTCACTATAATATCATTGTAAGGGGAAATACACTTTCTCTAAATTTGAACCTTACATAATAAAGCTCAATGTGGTTGTTGTTTGCTTTAGTCTGAAATTTAGAAAGTATTTTGCAATTTTAAATTTTGTAGCATCTATAATCTCTGGTAACTTTAGTAATTCCTTTTTGTGTTTTGCAAATTTGAATATTGGAATTTTGTGCTGCGCTTTAAGGTTGGCTCCCTCCCTGTGGGATCGATAAACAGGATTCCACTGGAGCCCTCTATTACTTGAACGATACGTATACTTTCGTATAGTCAAATTGCTTTCTTATTAAACTAATTATACTTTATAACTGGATTGAAAATACTTTTGAAATATTACTTTAAGTTTGCATATTTGTAGCAGCTGTCGGTCAAGTTTTTGACATCATTACCGGTGAAGCAAAAGTAAATTAGTAATAACCGAAAACCTTTAATTCGTATTTGTGTATGCGTAGATTTGGATCTGAAAGTTTAGTACCTTACGATTCGAAATTAGAACGTACTGTAAAAAAAATCGAAAACAACAAAAAGAACTTAAAATTTTGAGTAAAATGACGAACAATTTAGATAATCAAAGAAATGAAAATGAACATCAACCCAGACCTTTAAGAGATTATGCTAACCCTACAGCAGATGAAATTCACTTAACTATTCAAAATCTTGATGTAGCTGCTAATTCATTTGAGCTTAAACCTGTTATTATTCAAATAGTACAAGACAATCAATTTGGTGATACACCAAATGAGAATCCTAACTTACCTCTTACTAGTTTTCTAGAATTGTGTACTACATTTAAATATGACGGAGTGTCGAACGATGCTATCAGACTTAAGACATTTTTCATTTTTCATTAAGAGATAAAGATAAGACGTGGTTAAATTCGTTAGCATCTGGATCTATCAGAACTTGGGAAGAACTTCCACAAAATTTTTTATCAAAATAATTCCCTCCATCAAAAACTGCTAAACTTAGAAATGATATTACATCCTTTTGTCAGCTTGGAAGGGAATCAATATATGAAGTTTGGGAAAGATTTAAAGATCTCCTTAGAAAGTGTCCACATCATGTTTTCTTAGATTAGTTAATAATTCAAACATTTTATAATAGATTAGTTGGATCTCTTAGATCAATTATTGACGTTGTTGCTGGTGGATCGTTGATGTGAAAACCTTTTGATGAGACATATTCTTTAATTGAAGAAATGACTACTAACAATTTTCAATGACTCTCTGAACGGGTAAATCCAGAGCAGCTAGTATTCATGATTCTAATGTGATAACCATGATCGTCTCTTAAATTGCAGCACTTTCAAAGAAAATAGATCAATATGGAATGAACCATTCTCAAACACCTCCAGTGTTAGAGGAAAATTTAATAGGACAGATGGTAGATTCTCAATCTTATGAGACTTTAAATATTATCAATAACAGACCCAATAATCCTTATTCTAATTAGTATAATCCTAGTTGAAAAAACAACTCAAACTTAAATTGGAATAACACTGCTACTGTTAACCCGCAGTAGAGGAACAATTCTGTGAACCCAATACGAAATTCAAACTAGAGAAATACTAGTTATAGACCTTATTCTCAAGGCTTTAATAGTAACCCACAATTTAAGGAAAAGAAGTTGTTTATGAAAAAATTGATATTAAACAAGGATAATCAAATGCAAAGTCAAGGGACTCAATTGCAAAGTTAATGAACTGCTATTAAAAATATTGAAAATCAATTGGTGTATATTGCAACTGCACTTAGTAGTAGATCTTCAGAACTTTGCCTAGTAATGTTAAGATTAACTAAAAAGATCAGAATAAAGAACAACTTAAGGATATACAGATAAGAAGTGGAAAAAAATTGGAATCAAGGGTACAAAAAGACATTGACGTTTAAATAAAGGAATAAACTGATCAAGGTAATGATAATATATATCCTGAAATGGAATATCCGCTTAAACCGATGAAAATTACCGTAGAAAGACCACCACCTCCATTTCCTCAAAGATTGAAACA
Source organism: Papilionanthe hookeriana x Papilionanthe teres (assembly GCA_022702705.1). Lineage (NCBI taxonomy): Eukaryota > Viridiplantae > Streptophyta > Magnoliopsida > Asparagales > Orchidaceae > Papilionanthe > Papilionanthe hookeriana x Papilionanthe teres. The sequence continues at coordinate 22,195,523 of CM040434.1, read as the reverse complement.
ACAAAACAGTCAAAAACAATTTTCAAATTTTTTTGAAATCCTTAAAAAATTAACTGAAAATATTCCTTTTGTTGAAGCTTTAGAACAAATGCCCAATTATGCGAAGTTTATGAAGGATATACTAAACAAGAAAATGAAGTTTTATGATATGAGATTGTTGCACTCAGTGAAGAGTGTAGTGCAATTATTCAGAAAAAACTTCCTGAAAAACTTAAAGATTCTGGTAGCTTCACTATTCCTTATGCTATTGGAGAAAAGTTTTTTGTAAGAATCTTATGTGTTATGAGAATCAGCATTAATCTTATGTCTCTATCAACTTTTAAAATATCATGAATAGGAGAAATTTCTCATACTTCAGCAACCTTCAGTTGGCTGACCGTTCTATTACTTATCCTAAAAGAGTTGTTAAATACGTTTTAGTAAAGATTGATAAATTTATCTTTCCTGTGGATTTTATTGTTTTAGATATGGAGAAAGATAACGAAATTCTTATAATTTTGGAAAGACCATTCCTAGCCACTGAAAGAACTATGATAGATGTTTAAAAAAAAGAGTTAATTATGAGAGTTAATGATCAAGAAGTGGCATTTAATATATCAAAAGCTATGAAATACCCTGCAACATAAAAATATGATGAATGTTTTCGAATGAAAATTTGTGATTATTTAAAAAAGAAGCATTTTAAGGAAAAGTTTGAAGAAAAAAAGGAACAAGAAAATTTAAAATGTGAGGATGAAAATGAAATAGAATATAAATTTGAAGAGATAGTTGATGAAGAACTGGATTATATTCATAAAGATTTGAAACGTTGGATATAATAGAAAATGATAATAAAATATTAATTTTATCTATGATAAAACCTCCTGAACTGAAATAAAAATCCTTCCAAATCATTTGAAATATGTGTTCTTAGGAGAACTATCTACATTATCAGTTATTGGATCCTCAAATTTATATGACTTACAAGAGCGGAAATTATTAAAAACCTTGAGAAGATAAAAAAAGGCTTTTGTTGGACTTTAGCTGATATTAAAGAAATCAGTCATTCGATCTGCATGCATAGAATCTTATAGAATAAACAACATAAACCTAACTGATCCGCAAAAAAGATTAAATCCATTGATGAAATAAATAGCGAAGAAAGAAAATTTAATATGGTTAGATGTTGGAATTATATATCCTAAGAAGGAAGTGATTGTTGTGACTAATGAAAGAAATGAATAAATCACCACGAGGTAAGTCACTGGTTGACGAATTTGAATTGATTATAAAAAATTAAATGTCGTCACTAAGAAAGACCACTTTCATTTACCTTTTCTAGACCAAATGTTGGATAGACTTGTTGGACACAAATATTTTTGCTTTTTAGATGAATATACCGGCTATCATCAAGTAACAATTGCTCATAAGGATCAAGAAAATACTATATTTACTAGTCCTTATGGAGCATTTGTTTTTCGAAGAATGCTCTTTAGATTATGTAACACATCTGCAACATTTCAAAGATGTATGATGTCAATTTTTAGTAAACTGATTGACAAAGGAATTGAAGTTTTTATGGATTTTTTTGTATTCGAAACATCATTTGACGTTTGCTTGAATAATTTATAAAAAAATTTTGGAGTTATGTGAAAAAACAAATTTAGTTTTGAATTGGGAAAAATGTCAATTCATAGTTGCAGGAGGAATTATACTTGGGCATAAAAATTCTGAATATGGCATGAAAGTATACTCTGCAAAAATCTAAATTATCGCGAAATTACCAACTCCTACTACTGTGAGAGGGGTAAGAAGTTTTTTAGGACATGCTGGGTTCTATAGGCGTTATATTAAAGATTTTTCAAAAATTATTAAACTTCTATGCCAACTCTTAGAAAAAGATAAGAATTTTGATTTTAATGAAGAATGCTTAAATGCTTTTGAACTTTTAAAAGAAAAATTAATCACAGCTCCTATAATTGTTTCACTTGACTGGGAGAAACCATTTGAATTTATATGTAATGTCAGCGATTATGCGATTGGAGCTGTTTTAGGGCTTAGGTATGATAAAATTTTCAAAGTTATATACTATGCTAGTAAAACTCTTAACGAAGCCCAAATTAATTATAACACCACTGAACGAGTTGTTAGCAATAGTATTTGCTTTTGAAAATTTTAGGTCGTATTTAATTGGAACTAAATGCATAGTGCATACGAATCATTCTGCTATCAAATATTTAATGCAAAAGAAGGATGATAAACCTATATTAATCAGATAGATACTTCTACTGCAAGAATTTAATTTTGTAATAGTGGATAGAAAATAATCTGATAACGAAATAGTTGATCACTTATCTAGACTGGAACAATATGAAATATCTTATTTTGAAAATGAGATTACAGAAACTTTTCCTAATGAACAACTTTATAATATTAAAAAATGGAATTTGTCGTGGTATGCTGATATCGTGAACTATATTGTAAGTGATATTTTACCACCAGATTTACCAATTCAACAACAGAAAAAATTTACTTATGATGTCAAATCTTATTTTTGGAATGACCCATATTTATATAAACAACGTAAATATCTAGTTATTAAGAGATGTGTATCTTATGAAGAAATTGAACCAATTATTCAGAGAAGTCGTGATTCTGAATTTGGGGGAAATTTTAAAACTGATAAAACTGCACATAAAATTTTAAAATCTGGATTCTATTAGTCTACTCTTTTTAAAGATGTTAATGAATATATTAAAACTTGTGATCGATGTCAGAAAGCAGTAATATCTCTAGAATAAATGAAATGCCGTTAAATTTTATATTATAAGTTGAAACCTCTGATGTTTGGGGGCTAGATTTTATGAGACCATTTATTCCTTCATTTGGAAATATATATATATATATTAATTGTTGATTATGTATCAAAATATATTGAAGCTATAATTTTACCTAATTTTGATGCTCGAAGTATTTCAAAATTTTTAATGAAAAACATTTTTACAAAATATGAAATGTCTAGAGTAATTATTACTGATGTTGGATCCCATGTCAGAAATAATTTGATTAAGAGATTAACTGAAAAATATAATATTATGTATAGAATCTCTAATATTTATCATCCCCAGACAAGTGAGATTAGTTGAAGTATCAAATCGCGAAATTAAAAGAATATTGGAGAAATCTGTAAATCCTCATAAATTAGATTGGTCTGTAAGATTAGATACTGCTTTATGAGCACATAAGACTGCTTATAAAATGTCTATCGGAACGTCTCCCTATAGACTGATTTTTAGAAAAACTTATATACATGTTAAATTGTAACATAAAGCATATTGGGCGATTAAATAGTTCAATTTCAATTTAAAGGATGCTAATGAGAAAAGATTATTGTAACTTGATGAATTGGAAGAAATGAGAAACGAATCCTATGATAATGAAAGAATTTATAAGGAAAAGATAAAGATCTGACATAATCGTAAGATTATTAGAAAGAAATTTGAACCCGAACAGAAAGTTTTGTTATATAATACAAGATAAAGATTATTTCCAGGAAAACTTAAGTCTAAGTGAACAGAACATTTCACTGTTATAAAAGTCTACCAATTTGGAGCTGTTGATATTGAAGATCCAAAAACTGAGAAAACATTTAAAGTGAACGGGCATCGATTAAAACCATATTTTGAGGGTTTACGACCTAATTTCAAAGATGTTTTAATGTTAAGTCATCATAACTGAAACTAATGTTTGTCGGGTTGATGACGTTAAATCAAACGTTTTATGAGAGGCAACTCATAATATCTTTGTATTTGGTGTGTTTTGGTTTGATTTTGATTGATGTTACTAAAAGATAATCTTATATGTGAGTCCTACTTTTTTGTCCAAATTTGCTTTCCAACAACTTTTTCGTCCAAATAAACTCCAAATCTTTGATTCAATCTCCATTTAGAATATTTAAAAAGGCTAATTAGATGTTGACTTAACTTTGAAATGATTAAAATCGCAAAATTTTTGGAAAACAAAACTCGGGCGCCAACGGTGCCAGAATGGATGCCGACAACGAGTTTTTCCCTAAAATTTCTATATTTAGATAAGTATGGCGCCGATAGCGCCCGATACCCTAAACTGCCCAGAATCACTTAAAATTGTGATTTTTGATCCTTTGACACCATTTGACCGTCTTCTACCTTCAGCCATCACCGAAAAACTCCCCTAAGGCTTGCTTAAACTTTGATTTGAGGCGATTTCGAAGTTTTTTGAAGTCTGATTTCATCTCCTCTTGGTAAGAGCTCTATTTTAAGCTGTGAATTTTTTATTTTCACCATAGAAATCTCCTACAATGTGGAGATCCGAAAATTTGAAGTTTTTGAAAAAAATTGAGAGATAATCCATGGTGAAATGCTTTTATTTGTTAGATTTGACTTTAGAGCTTATAGCATTGTGATTTTGGAATTTATTTGCAAATTTTTAGAAATTGTGGATATGGCTCCAAAGCTATTTAAGGGGAAGGGAAAGATTGATTTTGATGATAAAAGATTTATAAATGTAAAAGCCCAGTATTATTTTAAATCTTCATTTAGTAGCAAAAAGTGTATGCAAGATCGTAGATTTGAAAATTCGGGCAAAGTTGTAGAACAGATGATAGTTGATCGGAATTGGGAAGCTTTCTGTTATTTCTCTGTCGATGTCGTTGCTAATTTAGTTCGAGAATTTTATGCTAATTTGCATTATACTAAAAAAGAGTATGTATAGGTACAAGGACAAATGATAGAATTTACTACTGAACGAACCAATGCATTGTACCATTTGAGAGATAATCCGTTCTGTGAATATCGAACTTTTGGTACTGAAGATATTTTGAATGAGATTATTGCTTTTCTTACTGATGGAAAAGGGGAGTGGAAAACTAAGCAATAACAAAAGATCAATTTTCCTGCTTCCGTTCTCAATGTAACATCTATAGTCTGACATTACTTTATTTCTGCAAGACTACTACTTACCTACCACCATAGTGAAGTTACATGGGATAGTCAATTCTAAATTTTTGTATTCATAACATGAGAGTTAATGATATTGGAAGAATCATTTATTATAGTATTCTGACTACTCCTAAGAGAGAAATCAGTGGAGGATTAGGACATCCGGTCCTGATTTATGCATTATGCATACAATCAGGAGTTGAGGTTGATGCTAGCGAAGAGTTGGTCCACCCTTTGAAGCCCATTAGCAAGGCCAACATTCGCACCTATGAATCTCATGTAGGATGGAGATCTAGAGGCAAGAGTAGCGAGATTCCCTCTGCTAGTCATGAATCTTTCAGGGACTCCTACTATTTCTGATATCATGGAGCGGCTAATGATACAACAATGTGATGTTTCTAGACTTCATAGCAGGATGAATGGTTTGGAAGCAAGGAATAGCATCAATGATGATTACCAAAGGAGGAGAGTGGAGTATGATATAGCCTATCATGATGCTCAAATGAGATTCATGAGGGGAGAAGTTGGAGTGATATTTCCTATTTGCCCCCGCTACTATCCATACCAGCCCGAGGAAGGAGCAGAAGAAAGAAGAGATGATGATTAGTAGTTTAGTCTTCTTTATGTTTGTTATTGTTGTGTTGATTGTTGTATTAGTTATTTGCTTTAGTGTAGTAGTTATGTGTTGTAATTGTACTTTTATTTTAGTTAGGTTGAGTTGAAGTTTATGTTTTATGCAACCATTGTAGTAAAGTTGTACTTGATGTTGTATTAAGTGTGTATGTAGTGTTTTAAGTTTTCTTTACCCTGCAAATCCCTGATATATATATGTAAACAATGCTTCTAACTATTTTATATTTGTAGTTAAATTTCTAATCAATACCTGCATGCTTCAGAAGATTCAAAAGCCCAACACAAAAATGTTAGTTTTATTTTTGTTTCTTTCACTTTTAGTAATTTGATATACACTGAAAAACTTAAGTTTGGGGGAGGAAGACGATTTAACTGTTAATTGTTCTAAATTAAAATATATTTTCTAAATTATTTTAACATGACTGAAAGTAGATGAGCATAACTTTAAATCAATAAATTTTTTATTTTATTTAAATATCATAGTAGGTTTGAATGAAAGCTTTTAGTGATGAAGGCTAATTTTATGGGATTAAGATATTTAGTATAAAATGATGAGATTATAGTTGATTATTTATTAAGATATTTAGTATAAAATGATGAGATTATAGTTGATTATTTATAGTAAAGAAAACTGTATTTTTGAAATGTTAAGAAATTTTCAAGTTTATATGAGGAGAAAGGAGTGTAACTCTATGATGAATAACTAAAAAGCTAAATTATAGATATAAAGTAAAAAAATGTTTCAAGTTTCATCTTTAGGAAGAGAGTGAAATTCAAGATTATTAAAGATTATTCAGATATAGTAATCATCACATGAAAAGAAAAAAGAAAAAAAAAAGAGAAAAGATGATTGAAAAACAATCTCAAAAGAAGAAAAGAATATATATATATATATATATATATATATATATATATATATATATATATATATATTTATATGTGTGTGTGTGAGGAAAATCTTGAGGACATGTATAATCAAAAATTGGCTTCACTTGAATCTACTTAAAGGAAGAGTTGAATTCCATTTCTGAATTTATATTTAAAGTGTTAGCATCCTTACTAATAAAGTTTACACGAACTTCTTTTTCATATGATCCTTCAAAGTATCATTAATGTGACAAAATATGGTTATTCTTGATATAAATAGGACACTAGAAATCTTAGACTTGATTACCAAATGTTTTTATACCTATAATTTTGACTTAATTAATTGAAAATCTTTCTAAAAATCTTGTTATTATATTCATTTAAATAAAAAATTATAGTAATCATTAAGTAAATTTCACTACTAAAGAATCATATTTTTATGTAGTAAAAAGATTACTTGAGAACAAGTAATAGTTAAGTTTGAGAGATTTTGATGCACCAAAAATATATGTGAATTTCTATGTACAATTTGTACTCATTTTTTGTAATATTGCACTTTAATGGAAGATATTATTATGTTTTGCTGCAGTAATAATGATTTTAGGTAATTGGAGCAAAAAAGAGCGAAAAAGAACGAATTTAGAGCAAAAAAGGCAAAAAACCAGAATTTGAAGTTCTGGCGCCGACGACCCCAATCCAGCGCCGGCGGCGAGTTTTTCCTGAGAGTTCATAATTAAACTGTGCGATAGGCCGCCGACAACGTCCAATTGGCCACCGACTAGTGTCGGTTCAAGCCAGATTCAATGCATTTGGATGTTTTTTGAAGGAATTTTCGAGGCAACTCTTAGAAAATTCTTTCCTAGACAAATTTAAACTGTTTTGGATGACAGATATGTATGTTGAGTGTGTGAAGTGTGTGTAAGAGTTTGTAAAGTGAAGTAAAGTGTAAGTAAAAATGAAGTCTTTAGAGAGAGTATAGAGTCTAGGGTTTGGTGTTTTTGTGAGGGATTCTTTTCAAAAGAGTTGGAGGAGAGGGAAAGTGAGAGATTGCTTATTTTCTACTATTCCAAGAGAGAATTGTGTGTTATTATGAAAAGAGAAGGTGATTCAAAAGAACTTGAAAGGATTTGCTTAGGGAAGAAATTGAGATAAGTTGTATTTTTCATAGTTTGTATGATTTGCTTTTATATATATAATCTTTGTTTTATTATCTCTTTCCCATAAATTCTGAGAAAATTTCTTAGTATTTCTCCTTGCAATGATAAATGATGAAGTGATGATTTCGATTATTTGTGTCATATAAAAGATAATAAATTGTGATGATTTTCTACTTCGTTCTTCATTTACTTTTCGATCTGGCCAATTGAATTGTTAAAATATGTTGAGAAACATACGATTTGAAAGGACTATGCTTTCTACAACAAAAAGTAGAGATTACATTCAAACTCCATGGATGGTGAAGTTCATGGGGGTTGAGCGCAAATAAATACGTAAATATGTTTTGTTGGGCGTGATTTTAGGGTGACAGACTAAAATCTCCAATTTGGTCATAGTGTTTGGAAACTAAAGCGAGAGTTAGCCTTTAGGCGAAGGGACATGGGAGTTCTGGAGTGAGAGTCGCATCCTCCCAAACTTAACCACGGATTTAAGGACTAAACCTGTAGATTAGTCAATGTTCTTTATAGCACTCGGAAGAGAGTAAATAATAAGTATGCTCTTATTAGGCACAATACAATTATTATAATAATATATATCATTCACTCACCATAAAATCATTGTAAGGGGCATGACACTTTCTCTAAATTTGAACCTAAACCTTACATAACAAAGCTCAGTGTAGTTGTTTGCTTTAGTCTGAAATTTAGAAAGTTTTGCAATTTTAAATTCTGTAGCATCTATAAACTTTGGTAACTTTAGTAATTCCTTTTTGTGTTTTGCAAATTCGAATATTGGAATTTTGTGTTGCGCTTTAAGGTTTGTTCCCGCCTTGTGAGATCGATAATCAGGACTCTACTAGGAGCTCTGTATTACTTGAACGATACGTATGCTTATGTATAGCCAGACTGTTTTCTTATTAAACTGATTATACTTTATAGCGGGATTGAAAATACTTTTGAAGTATTACTTTAAGTTTGCATATTCGTAGCAGCCGCCGATCAACAGTCAAGGCCAATGAAGATGTTCTCTCACAAGTACGAGAGTCTTATCCCTACCGACGTGTAAGGCAAGTTCTCTAATATGGTTTTCCTAAACAATGGACTCTCGCAGCGAACATCTAACGATACACAACGTATGCTAGTACAATAGGTAACCATCAGCCCTGTGGTACTGCTAAGTGGGTCTCTCTTGACACTGCTCCCAAATCCCTTCGTAACTCCTTTCACTACTTCAAAACCTACAAGAGTCTGCAACAAAGTGATAAACAAGTGTCGGTGGCTCAAAGCATCTGCTACTATTTCTGACTTCTCACCTTGTGCTTAAGCACGAACTGGAACAACGCCAAGAACTCTACCCAAGATGTGTGTCGGTCCTTCAGTTTGTTCTAGTTATTAAAGAATTTCAAAGCCTCATAATCATGAACAAGTTGAGCTCACTTGTCAATAAGTAGTGGCTCCAATGATTAAGAGCTCCCACAATAGCATAGAACTCCTTATCATACGTCGAATATTTCCTCTGAGACTCATTCAACTTCTAACTGAAGAAGGATATGGTGTGGTCTTACTGACTTAGCATTGCTCTTATCCTCACATTAGATGCATTACACTTTACCTCAAACAGTTGATTGAAATTCGGTAATGCCAAAACTGGTGCCCAAGTCACCTTCTTCTTCAAGGTATTGAAATTACTCTGAGCTGCATCTATCCACTGAAATACTACATTCTCACAGCTCCCAATGTTGATAATCAAACTACAAACTTTGCCCTTCCGCATGCACTTGGTGTGAAAACTATTATGCCTCAACCATGACTGATTCTTCTCTGGCTTCAACTGTAGATTCTCCGTATGACTAGCATCTCTCCCTCATCCCCCTGTGAGTCAAGCTAACTCGTGGGTCGATAAGTGGCTCCTGAACTGAGCTCAATGAGCCAACAAGCCAAGCTCAAGCTAGCCCCGACTCGATTAGTTCGCTCATGAGCCGACTGGTTTTGACAAATATTAATATAAAATATACTAAAATATTTTAAAGTTGAAGTCTTTCAAGTATTAAAAATATTAAAAAAAATAATTTTTTGTATTTTATAGTAAGTGTTTCTTATTATTTCTCTTAATTGCTCATTCTATTTGTCATTTTATTATAACCTTACCTTAAATTAATATTATTTTCTCTCTTTAATAATAAACAAGCCGGCTCGTGAGCCAGCTTGAACACAAACTTAAGCTTGAGTTTGAGCTCGAACGCGATAAAATTAATCAAGCTCAAACTCAAACTGAGGGTAGTTCGAGCTTGACTTGACTCCTTTAAATTAATATCCCCTTGTGAAGTTCCTCCTCTATATTCTCCTCTGCTTCCTCTTCCTCCACTTCCTCGACGGCTCCCTGCTCCGTGAATGAAACAACTCGACTCGTGAAACTACTAGAGGCTATGTGGTTGTAGTCGTGGCATCTGAAGCATCTCTTAGTAGGCACTATACTGAGCGAGCTACCCATTTCTGGATTTTTCCCACACAAATATGTCTTATCACTTCCCTGTCTTGTCTTTCCAACTCCTCCAGAGGTACCCCTGTCTGTATTTGTAGTTGTATGTGATTGCCTGAATGAGTTGTTATCTGAATGATGATTATTGTCTGATTTGTTTCTGTAGTCTTTCCACCTTCAAAATCAAAGTTTGGACATCTCCCGATGACTAATAAAACAACAATTATACGACGTTGCTGGTAACGGGCTTCAGGCCCCTTAGATAACAGGCAATGGTATGTTTTTTAGGCTCAACAAACTCACACTTTATATGTAACCAGTCAAACTATGTCATAAACTCCTCCAACGATAGGTCTCTCTACCCTACGTGGTGAAATCTCAAGAACATATCCTGACGGTAATGAGGGGTGACTATTGTCTCTGCATCTCCTTCCTCATTTTCTCCCACTGGATAACCTTCTCTCTTTCTCTATTTCTGTAAATTTTCCCATCACAAATAAGTGCTCCTTTTCAATTTAATGGTTGCAAGCTTCACCCTTTTATCCTCTGGCACGTTTTTGTACTTAAAGGCCCTCTCAACTGATGGTAGCCATCCGATGAAATCACAGGATTCATACTTCCATCGAACTCCGATATATCTACTTTGATGCCAAAATCCTTGTCCTCCATATGTAGCATCAACTCTCGACCTTGTTTGATATTGAATTCTGAAGTACTGGGGCCTATCCTCCTCATCACTCACGTTTTCCCTATGGAACGGATTCAGATCCTCATCCCGTTCTCCTCTTCGACTTTGCCGATCAAAATCGAGAGTAATTTCCCCACGTTCCATCATCAATCTCAGAAAGCCTCTGTTGAAGATGACGAGTCTCTCGCTGTATCATGATCCGAGTAGGTTCCGACATGTATCTCCATGGTGACATGATTAGGGTTTGGGGGTTAGAAGAGGTGGTTGAGGGCAGGAAAAAAAATTATTATGGGGAGGGTGGTTTGGGTAAACAGGGTGCTAGGAAACCCAGGATAGAACTAGGGTTAAGCTAGTTCTGATACCAATGATACCAAAGCTAACCCTAAATGCAGTAAACTACACATATGACAGCAAAAATACGGGAAACTACAATATTGGAGTTCTCATCAAAGAAATAACAATGACAACAACACACTCAACACCATAGGGGGAGGACAAAAGTGATGGGTGGCAGCTGGATAGCAAGTTGGGGGTTGTGGGTTCAACCGAGTGGCTTCGAAAGGGTAGAGACAACAGGTGGAAGGTAGGCAGAAGATGGCAGCAACTGCAAAAAGGATGGAGATGGTTTGCGGCAGCAGGTTGAGCCGTGGCACGGTTTACCACAGCAAGTGCTGAGGTGGGTTGGATTACGGCCAGATGGAAGTAAAGGGGGTTTGCGGTTAGTAGGGAAGGAGATCATAAGGTTTGGGAACAACGAGGAAGGGGACCATAAGGTTTGCAGTCACAGGTTCGACGGTATAAGGATGGCGGTAGCAGGCGGGGGTATGGGCATAGGTAGAGTGACTGCGGCAAAATTTGGGGAGGGGGGGATAGTTGTGGGTTTGTCGATAAATAATCACCACCTCAGAGCAGGATATAGTCGGAGCATCACTTGTCTTCGGATATAGTCCTAGCCAGGGAGAAACAACAAGGGCAAGAAATCCGAAATTACGAATACTAAAACCCTAAACAGAGAACGTGAAATATATATAGTAGTAGAAAGCTAGGGGGAAAGGCACCCTCCATTGGGTTGCAATTTCAATTAGGGGAAGGGGTTGGTCGGTCCCTCGCAGCCCTAGGCTAAATCGGTTCAGCCCCCATGCACCTCGCACCGCCAAGGATTTTATATACATATAGTTAACACCTTATGTAGCATACCATAAAATTAGCACTCTAAATGATTGGATAATATTGATAATGATATACTTTGTAAGATGAATTTAGAAGATAAAAAATAACATAAAATTTAAGGTAAAAAGAAAGGTTATTTACCTCTTCAGCACAAAGAGCACGAAATTCTGCAGTCATTTCATTAGCTAAGTTGGACCAAGCAGCTTGCCTATGTACAGCAATACTTGCATTTTTCAGGAACTTTCTTCTCTCAAGTGCAATCCTTGCCTGTAATTAAAAAAAAAGATGCAGATTAATTTTTAAATATAAGAAAGAAAGGTAAATTAAAATTTTGATACAATAAAACCGAAGAAAGGGAGAAAAATAACAGAGATATTTCATGCTTAGGATATGGAAAAGCAGAATAAAAACAAGATCCTGAAGCATTTTTTATATCAAGCATCAAATAAATCAACGGAAGGGGTAGCAAAATATTTAAAATCCATTCACAAAGCTCAAGTCATGTCATAAAATGGATCAGAAAGCAAAAAATACTGGATGTTAGTGGTTTGAATACCTTGGTTACAGGAAGTAATGCTGCAGCATGAAGATAAGATGCATCCGTTAATGAAGCAGGAAGTGGATTAGAAGCTACATCAGCAGCAAATGTGCGACTATGAACCTCCCTCAATGCATGCACAGAAAGTTGCCATAAGAGCTCAACAAATCTGGTTTGCATAAAACACAAAATGAGAGCTTACATGATCAACATCCTAGGAAAGATATCAAGAATGAGAATACACAACATTAAGGACAGGAGACAAATTAAAAGGAAAGCTGCACAGTAGATGAAAATAACTTTTGGTACAGCTGAAATGAGAACTGCAGAAAATGATCATAAAAAGGAAAAAATATAGCACTAAAAGTATAAGTTAGAAAATGAAATCTACAATGATTCCATCAGAATTACAAAGAAACATCAAATACAAACTGAAATATATGTTGTACGTTTTTAGCTATATAGGGCATTGTAGGCTATGCCATAACAAAAGGCTGAACAACCATGTTTTGTATCTTTGATTCAATTTGCCACAATAAGCTCAAACCATCTAATAATGCCCTACGTCGATCAAGCTCTACCACCAAAATAAGCCCCTTAGCATGTTTATCACTCCAAATCCAGTAGGCATTGTTTTGAACGAAGAAACACGTGGCTATTGTTAAGAAATAAAATGGTCACAAGGCTTCTTAATAACTTTGAAGAATGCACAAAGGATAAATCTCAGAACAGCAAAAGCATGGGAACCTTAAACATTATCCAATCCCTCAACCCCTGCCCACTCATCAAAGCTTAGATCAAAGAATAGGAACGAGGCTGACGGAAACTCATCTATGTAATGATAGTAAAGCTTGAAACCCTACAAACACGTTCATTTAACTTTTTGTGTAACGATTTAAGCCTAACATATTACTTATTAAAGTTTTTCTTCTATCAGAGAGGATTAATAACAAAGGTAATTGCAGTCATAAGAAAATCAACATCATAATAAAACTCAGTCTATATCAGCTTTATTCCAAGTATTTGAGCTTTGCATTTGCCAATTATCACATAAAAAGCATTCATTTTGAGTGTTCTTTATTTTGTTCAATTAAATTTGTGCAAATCCTTCTCGCAACATCTAAAATAAATTAAACAAATTGGTCATGCTTTTAGCAGAATAGGTTTTTGTCTATGTCTTACCATACTCTGTAGCTTTACCATACTCTGTAGCTTTGATTATATTTACCAGTACTATAAAACTATTGACAAGTTCAAGCAATTTAATGATATCCTATACAAACCAAGCTCTAAAACCAGAATGACTTATCACTCCCGATCCCTAAGGTATTGCTTCAAACAAGAAAGCACGGCTCTTAACGATGAAAGAACCAATCAAAGTTAAGGCTCCCATATCCACTTAAAAGATATTTACAATGTAAATATCTGGTCAGCAAAAACATTGGATACTTATAGGGTTTAGCATCATTTCCCCCTCCCCTCATCAAAGAATGAAGCAGAACATAGGAATGAGGTTAATGGAAACTCAAATATGTTCTGATAGTGAACATATGCAGCTACGTAACCCCGCTTATTTCTCTTTTTGTTCAACAATTAAAGCCTAACAACATCCTTAATTCAGAATTATCTCAAATTACAGAGTTTTAATTAACCACAGGTAAATGTAGTCATAAGATAAAATAAGAATCCATCCATTGGATAAAAGCTATGGGAAGTAAAAATTCTGCCTACAGAAGAACTAAAAATATCCTTCAATCAAAGCATTTATTGAGACCTTGAGATCCCATAAATAAAAGATAGTTTAAAAATGAACTCACTGACCGTGACATAACTAGAGTTGAAAGCAGGATTGATAACCAGCATCAAAGAGGACATTATACTCACTAACGCTTTTCCAATACCAGGCACACTATACACAGATGGTGAATTTGAAGGTGTGTGTCATAAAGGAAAGCATGCATAAGATAATAAATGCTTAAGCACACTATGTTCGTCAAAAATGATAAATCGCCTAAACTCTAGATTGTGCTTCAACTTGACAAGAGTTAATAACATTGCATCCTCAAATATATCATCCACTGCCTAGCGCTCCACACATTTCGTTCTGTAATACTAGAGATTACACGCTTCACTCAAAAACGAGCTTTCCTTCAAGGATCAAAAAAAAGACGCCGTATTGCTATAAATAAGAAAAGGAGAAACAGAAAAGTGACCTCGGCCCACAACAAGTCGCGAGCGATGATACTCTAGCGTTGCTTCTTGGCAGTGCTCCTTGCGACTCCAGCTCACTTATTATACCTTGCACAATCTTTCCAGAAGCATAAGATTCACAGCAAAAGTCAAACAGTACTTGAGGAAATGGCTGTCCCTAAAACCTAACAATCATTAATTGAAAAACGGACTAAATATACCTTACGAAAATCTCGGGACTGGGCAGAGTCGTAAATGGGCCACACCTTATCGAAATCCTAGCACATGCCCAAATACCAAAACGGTGAGAAATCTCAGATCCAAGACAAATGGAAGAAAAAGTAAAGGAATAGCGATCCGGGTGAGCGAAATTCTTGCCTTGGCAGATTGGACGGGCCCTCTTAAGGACGAGAGAAGAAAGTATAGAAGCTTTTCCCCCAATCTAGGGTTGGAATGCCGGAAATGGCCGACCCTGGGGCTCCCTCCCACCCCGCCAACGCCAATGATAGCCGGATCCAAGCCGAGTAGCAGGCAATTCGTGTACATAGCACTCTCCAGCTCTGCCTCTCTCTCCTTTTCACGGTCCGTAGCCATTTCTGTCGAAGGAAAACCCTTCCCCCGCTCCACTCCTGTTGCTCTCTATCCCAAACTCTCCTTGTACCTCACCATACGCCCTCTCTCCTCAATGGCGTTTCTCTCTCTCTCTCTCGATCATTTTTTTTTCTAATTTATTTATTTATTTATTTATTTATTGAAATATTTTAAGCATGATTCTTAAAACTCTACTAAACATTGAACAGGAAAAGTTCAATATTTAAAAGTCGAAGCGGGTTGAACCAGATAACATTACTAAAGTATAAATTTATTTGAATGTGCCAAAAATAATATAATTTAAGAAAAAATTGATTGTGAAATATAAAATAAATCTCAATATTTAAATAACTAATAATTTGAGCATATTAGTTTAAAAGTTAATAACAATTAATTTTCAAAATTTAAATATAAATATAAATATCATACTATAATAATTAAAAAAAATTAGAGGGATTAATATATGTGCCACTCATGTCTTGTGTATTTACATATCTAATATTTATTTTTTTTCTTTTTACACTTATACTATTCAAATCTTTCATATCACATTAAAAGTATTATTTTTATTAATTTTAAAATATTAAAATTTATCTTTTCATTCATAGATAAGATGATATATTTGTGAAATTAACGTTTAAGTGTTAGATATGTAAATAGATAACAATCGAGTGGTAATCTTTTAAAATTTTATAATCAAAAGAAATTAAATATTGCAACTTATTACTAAGATTATCATAGCATTAATATATATTTATATACCAATATTAATTTATATTTATATATATATATATATATATATTTGACAATTTTTTTCACTTTTCCTAAATTAAAAAAAGTGAAAATTTTGTGCGGAAAATAATAGCAAAGAAACTGCTTGTTAAATGTTATAGCTTTTATAGTTTAGTCTTACATCTTCTAATCTGTAATTACACGTTTCATTTATATGCATAATAATATAAAATAGCTAGAGTAATAACACATGGTCTTCCACCTAGATCTTTGTCATCTTACTTAAATATTTAGAAATTCTATTAAAATGTTGTAGCTAGTTTATGGGTCAAACCGACCGGTTTTTGTTGTTTCAATTAGTTTTGATGTAGGCGAGTTATTAAACTAGCTCAAATCGGATCTGATTTTCCAAACATAGTTTTAAGTGCTTAGTAGTATTGTTTTTTTTAGAGGAAAGCTTCGTACTATTGTTACTATTATCATATGTTTGCATATGTTCGAGTGAGGTTTAGTCTGACGCATTCATGAAAAAATAGTCAAAAAATAAGATTAATAAAAAGTTATCATACTAGGATTATCATACTAGGTTAACAGGCAATAATTTTAAAATGGACAAAAAATAGAAATAATTGGCAATATAGGATTAATAAAAGAATCAAGTGGGGCATAGTCCGGCGCATTCATAAAAAATGGTCAAAAATAGGATTAATAAAAAAGCTATCATACTATTATTATCATACTTTGTTATCTGCCAATAATTTTAAAATAGTCAAAAAATAGAAAAAAATGGCACTATAGGATTAAAAATAAAAAATAGCTAGAGGAATAGCACATGGGTCTTCCACATCGGATCTTTGTCATATTATTTTAAACTTTAAAAATCTATTAAAATGTTGTAGCTAGTTTATGAGTCAAACCAGCCAGTTTTTGTTGTTTCAATCCGAATCGGATCTGTTTTTCTAAACGTAGTTTCAAGTGCTTAATAATATTTTTTAGGTGAAAGCTTCGTAATATTGTTACTATTATCATACACTTGCATAATAGAATTAATAAAAAGTTATCATACTAGGATTATCATATTATGTTAACAGATAATAATTTTGAAATGGACAAAAATAGAAAAAATTGACAATATATGATTAATAAAATAATCGAGTGCGGCCTAGTCCGGCACATTCATAAAAAAATGGTCAAAAAATAGGATTAATAAAAAAGTTATCATAGTAGTATTATCATACTTTATTAAACGCCAATAATTTTAAAATGGCCAAAAAATAAAAAAATGTCAATATAGGATTAATAATATAAAATAGCTAAAGTAATAACACATGGGTTTTTTACCTTGGATCTTTGTCATCTTATTTTAAGCTTTAAAAATTCTATTAAAATGTTGTTGCCACTTTATGGGTCAAACCGGCTGGTTTTTTTCGTTTCAATCTGTTTTAATGTAGACGGATTATTAAGCTAGCTCAAATGGGATCTGATTTTCTAAACATAGTTTTGAGTGCTTAGTGATATTA